>JANAVB010001995.1:4921273-5159882 GCA_029216955.1 Iris pallida
AAACTTGCTGTATTTTTCAATAATGGATTCAACTGGAAGTTAGAGTTCTTCCGATTGGATTAGTCCTCACAAGAGGAAAGCCAGTATACATCGCCGTCTTTGCGTTTGCTTTCTGATTTCTGCCTTTACATTTATTTACATGTGATATATCTCTGTGATCTTGCTGCTAACTTTTTAATTAGCTATTTTTTGTTGCCTACTCTATTCACCCCCTCTAGTGTATTGCACTTTATAATTCATTCCTACAATTGGTATCAGAGCGGGTTATACAGGTAAAGCAAGGTAACATTGCAGTTATATTTTTTATTCTTAACTGTTACATAGATCACAGTATAACATATGGCAACTGTGAAGTTCACAAGTGAAGGCCAAGCCACAAACAGACCTCCACTGTTTGACGGTACGAATTACACTTATTGGAAAACAAGGATGAGTTTCTTTTTGATATCTCTAGATTTTGACTTATAGTCTATTATTATTGATGGCTATAAAAAGCTTCCTCGTATTCTTATTGAAGATGTATTGGTTGAAAAATCCTATGATAAGTATACTGAGGATGAAAAAAAAAGACCAGTCTTGACGTACGTGCTATTAATGCTTTATTTTGTACTTTAGACATGACTGAATTTAACAGGGTGTCTATTTGTACAACATCAAATGAAGTGTGAAAACTTCTCAAAGTAATCCATGAAGGAATAACATAAGTCAAGGAGTCAAAGATCAGCAGACTTACTCAGGAGTATGAGGCGTTCAAAATGAAGCCAAACGAATCTGTCACTCAGATGTTTACGAGATTCCTGGATATTGTAAATCCTCTGTCATAGTTAGGCAAGGAGTACAGTAACCATGAGGTATAATATAACATCTCAACTCTATATCTCAATCACAAGTCTAGGGAAGATAGAGCACGATATGGAATCAGATAAAAGGAAGAAACTGAAATATAAATAGAGTTATCACACCACACAAAGTAGATATTTAACACAAATAAATACAAGTCCTGAAATATAACTAAGTCTCAACTAACAATCGGAACAATTCGATACAAACTGAAAACTAAAAATACTAGACTAGAGTAAGCACCCTCTACTGAGCTAGATGCTCCTCGGGCTCCAGAGTGTCACCCTCATGTACCCCATAGAAGGTAGGGCAGTCACCATCATCATCTGTAATATTTTTAACAGGTCCAGTTAGGACAGGAACGAGTAAAAATCTCAAACAACAGTTCTAGATATACAATATTAAAAATGTAGCAGTAGATAGAGAGAATATACTAGATAAAGTAGAGCTTACATGCATCCTGGCAGGGTATATCAAAACTGTAATAAGATAAGGCAAGAGAACAGTGTATAACATGTACGAAAATCTGGAACTGCTATCTATGTGAGTTTAGCACTAGTTTCAACATGTGATCGGCTTAGAACTTGATACAATGTTTGGCCTGGCTAATCATACGTGAGTGTATGATTAACACTATACAGTGAGGATACAATGGTGATACAATGCTTGATACAATACTGATACTATGGGGTATTGATCACATATATACGCTAACACGCCCATCCCTGACTAATATAGTAGATCCAGTCATGACACGTCTTGACACGTGATTCTCTGAGAAGATAGCTAGCCTTTGCAGGAATCCTGTCTATACAATGCACAAGGAACTAGGAAGACTTGCACAAGGCATACCATATATAAGAGGAATAACATCTTATGACGGGATCCAGACAAATACCGATCCGTGTGAACAATGTGTCAAGAGAACAAGGATTTCTATACTAAATACTAGAAACAAAGACGATATCATAAAACAAAAATATTATCAGAGAATGTACTCGCCTGTCACCCTAAATGACTGAGATGAATAATGTCCGAACTGCGGTCACAGAGTCCTATTAAGAGTAAAACAGGTTATGATATATTTAGAAATAAGGTAATTGAAGTGTATGATGCAATCTATATAATTTCTAAGTCAATCTAGACCAAAGTCAACTCTAAGTCAAACCTGGTCAACTGGCTAGGTCAAACCAGGTCAACAAGTCCAGATTGGTCCAACTAGGAGTCCAACTGGGTCATACTAACTCACACCAAGCCAAACTAAGTCACACTAGGTCAATCTAGGTTAAAGTCAACTCTTGGTCAATCTCTAGTTAACTTGGTCAAACTTGGGTTAAACTTCTAGTCTATCTAGGGTATAGGCTATGATATCAAGTCAAGGATATACATATATGTCATATATACAAAACCAACTATATATATACATCATATATATATATCCTCACACACATCCACCTAACCCACATCTCCCTGTAACTCATGCATGAACATAACCCCAATCAAGAAACAACACATATGAACCTATATCACATGTTTATACATACATATCCTCACAATACATACCCATATATAGGCCTAACCTATATATCATATACCTATCATATTTACACTCTCTCTCATAATATCCTTACCTATAACCTTGCCTACAAGCAATATATATTGCACCCATGTGAATAACATATATATATAGAATACACATCTATATAACTAACATATATATAAATACATAAGACTCACATATATATCCATACCTACAATTGATATGGAGGAAATGAACCAAAATGAGGAAGAGCCTACACAGTCATATAGGGACTGACTAAGAAGACATGGACTGAAATGTAATAGGTGCAAGGCAACCATTAATGTGGCAACACTTGAACACCAAGGGTGATATGGGTTGACCTTGAATGCCAAGGTTGGAACCTAAGTGTTCAGGGAAAACACTCAGGTCTGAACTCAAAAAGAGGCTGAACATAGGCTACCTCTGTTCCTTCTAATATGAATTCCATGTCGAATCAATGGTCAGGTTTAACCATCTACACCCATTCTCAGTTTAACTTCTAACAACCAAAATCTTAGTTTTTTTAAAACAAACTAACACTCAAACTTCTCAGATTTTCAGGGTTTTTAATATCAATGCTCAAATTCCCAATTCAAGTCTCATAATCGAACCAAACCAATATCAGTTTTCAGTTTAAAGTAAACGCAGGGTTTGAAATCATCTCAGTTTATATCAAATCGTCATATCAAGTCAACATTATCAATCCACATCCCATTTCAGTTCAAAAATCATGTTGAACCAATCAGTTTCTCAGGTTTTCAGAAACTCAGGGTTAGACATGTATAGGAACCCGACCAACCAATCTAATCCACTCAAAACAATTCAGTCATGCATATATATATGAACCCAATCCTTTGTAAACCAATGTGAAACCTAGGTAATGGATAAAATCAAATTTGAAATCCCCAAACATATCTTATTTCGAAATACAACAGCATGTATCAGTTCATACACAACCCGCTGTTATATTACAATTTTGAACTCAAATTTAAACCAAAATTCTTATAAAAACCCAAAATCAGGTGCGTAGGAGTGTTCCTCATATTTAAACGTGTCAAGGGGGTGTGTTTGTGTCCACATAAGTGGACATGAAGTGTCCAATTCACAAAAATATGAAGTATCAGTGAACAGTCAAGTTATTCCTCGTGCACGCGTGTCGATTAATCCAGGACACGACATAGACATCCATGTGTCACGTGCACGTGTCAGTAGCTAGGGTAGGTCTAGAGCTTCGTGTACCACAGCCTAAAACACGTCCAAGTGTCCTCGTGTCCGTGCACGAAGTGCTTGTCAGTCGCACTTGTGCGTGCGCGTATGCGTGTGTGTACGACCCGTGTACATCGAATATCTCCCAAAATACTCGATGATATCTCCTAAAATTTTATGTGCACAATGTCAGTGGTTGCCCGCACCCACACACCAATTTTCAGGTGTCGGGATGCCGTGTCGTGTCCGCTAGGACACCCGAGCAGCAGGGCAGCCGCACGAGCCCCGTGCGACGTCTCATGCTGTGTGTCCAAGCCTAAAAGCAGTGTCCAAACCTACCTAAAATTGACTCAGTCAATTTGGGTTGTAATCTAAACATAATAAGCTTCCAAAATATATAATTTGTTTTGAAAACCAAGAACAAAAAGTCCTATGAGACATTTCATCGAACACCCAATTAAATATACCGATACGTGTCCGATACGGACACGAAATGGACACGATTTCCTACCAAACTTGGGCTAAACCTAGGGGAACCCTAAATGAATGCATCTATGGAAATAAATTGAGAATTTATAGGTGTTTGATCGGTTTTACCTATTGAGGGTGAAACCTCAATGAATAGGCTCCCGAAATGAAAAGTTGTCTTCCTCGAGCGATGTCCAAACGCGCTCCACTTCTCGCAAACAAGCCCCCACTAGCCTCTACTACTGTAGGGGAGTCCAACGCAATTCGTTTGGTCCAATTTGGTGGAGAAATGAGAAATTGGTGAAGGATTGGGGAAGAACACAAGTAGGATTCTTAGTAGGTATTTAAAAGAGGCTAGGAATTTTGAAGAGGTGATTAAATTGGGAGGGAATGGGCTTGATGGCTGTAGGAATAATTAGGGTTAGGGTTTTAGATGTGTGGCTAAGATTCGTCCAACAAATTCCAAGTCCTCCTATTGGTCCAATAGTCCTAAGACTTCTTTTTCACAAATATCCTAAGAGTAAATATCTTTCCTAGAAATATCTAGATATTAATAATCTTGTCATTTGCTAGGTTACCCTAATCAAGATTCTAAACTCAAGGCTAACCTAGATTAGGCTAAGTTCTAGGTCAAGTCTCAAATAATTAGCTAGCACATATTTAATTAATATAATTTACAATTTCACAAATTATCAAAATGACCAAAATACCCTTAGGCTAAAAAGTTGTAATTAGTCATCCTAATCACATGACTAGGCTCCCTTGGTCATAGTTAGTCTCTAGGCATAGCCAAACTCTAGGGTTACACTAGTCAATCATCAAAATCACAAGTCGTGGTTTTAAATAGTTTTAAATTAACTAAAAATCACCAAAAATAATAACATGGTTTAAATATCATTATTAAATGATTATAATTACAAAATTGCAAAATTACCCTTATTTTAGAAACTGGGTGCTATAAGTCTACCCTCCTTAGAAGAATTTCGTCCTCGAAATTAAGATGGTCGTACTCCTTCTAGGTCAAACCCCCAACAATAAGGTCGAAGCCTCTTCCTAGCACCACACAAGATCAACAAATAAAATATGGATAGTAGGCTTAAAATGGGTCATATCCAAAATTTGGCTCGACAGGTTTAGGTTGAAAAGGTGTCCCCAATTCGAGTCGGAAATAAAAGCGACTCCATGGGGTAAATCAATATGGGATCTTGTGTCAAGAAAGTCGTGTGAAGCAAATGAAGCACAAGATGGTGTGTCCGAGTGGGACACGAAGGTCATAGGTATAGGGTGTCTTATTTAGGTCATGCATGTGAAATCGGTTTTGAGAAAATAACTAGTCTTGTGCTCCTAAATTAAAAGTCACGGTAATGTACATATGATAATCATAATTTAAGTGGGAATGGTCGAATGGCTTAAATTAAACCGATAGTTGTGATGCAAAAGTAGTACAAGGGAACAAGTTGAATGGGACAGACTCTGGTCATGAGTGCCAGACTGGGAAAATAAGGAAAACAATGAATCAATCAGGGCTGTTAGGCAGTATCATCTTATATGAAACTGGAAACTGGCTGCAATGGTCACCATTCTAAGGTTAGAAGTACACTATCAATTCTAAGTCAAAAAGTCCTAACACAAATCATCAATTCATTATATTTAGAAAAAATTTATATCAAAGGAAGTTACACAAAGGATTATACTAACAACTAAAACTACTCTTACTCCTAAGTTAATTTAAGAAGAAAAACAACAAATTTTTTTTTGTTGAAAAAGACTGAATTAAAAAGGTAGAATGATATTTTATAAACCTTCTTGAGATAAAATCTGATAATCATATGCGTCTGTCCAAAATCATGATACTCAGAATCTTCGTCTTACTAGTAAGCAAGGCTACGATATTCACAGAGTCCTCGACTAAGGTACATACCTCTAGAATCATGGTATTTAAAATTTTCGTATTGCGCATGCTTGGCCGCGAGAACCTTAAATTCCCACACCCGAGAAATATATCTTAAATCAGACTGTATGTCCTCACCATGCTTGCTAATATGACTGTAGAAGATTCTAGATTCTATAACTAAGTCGACCTAGCCCATATGATTCATCTTGGTAGAATATTTCAAATTAACCTTGATTACCAAGAATCAAATTCATCAACAAACAAGGAAGATAAACAGAAGCTGTTGGAATTGAATTTCGAGATATTCATAATGAAATTCTCAAGGGTCATTCAAGGAATCTCTCAAGTAGTCCTAACAGTGATTGAATAACTCTCTATACTGCCTAATCCTATATCCTAACAGCAGGCTCGTAGCAGCACTCTAAGTCGAGCACCACTATGAAATCGTACTAGTTGCGACTCCGACCTGCATGGGCCACCACAAAAATGTGTCACAACCCGCACCCTGAGGAAGGGCACGAGAACGTGGGTACGTCCAGCCTACACCGCAGTGTCGACGGTAGAACGCTGTATAGTTCGTCTATAACATCTAATATCTAACATCAATATGATATAAACATATCATCTCCGTACGGAGGTATAATATAACATCTCAACTCTATATCTCAATCACATGTCTAGGGAAAATAGAGCACGATATGGAATCAGATAAAAGGAAGAAACTGAAATATAAATAGAGTTATCACACCACACAAAGTAGATGTTTAACACAAATAAATACAAGTCCTGAAATATAACTAAGTCTCAACTAGCAATCGAAACAATCCAATACAAACTGAAAACTAAAAATACTAGACTAGAGTAAGCACCCTCTACTGAGCTAGATGCTCCTCGGGCTCCTGAGTATCACCCTCATGTGCCCCATAGAAGGTAGGGCAGTCACCATCATCATCTGTAATATTTTTAACAGGTCCAGTTAGGACAGGAACGAGTACAAAATCTCAAACAACAGTTCTAGTTATACAATATTGAAAATGTAGCAGTAGATAGAGAGAATATACTAGGTAAAGTAGAGCGTACATTCATTCTGGCAGGGTATATCAAAACTGTAATGAGATAAGGAAAGAGAACAGTGTATAACATGTACGAAAATCTGGAACTGCTATCTATGTGAGTTTAGCACTAGTTTCAACATATAATCGGCTTAGAACTTGATACAATGTTTGGCCTGGCTAATCATACGTGAGTGTATGATTAACACTATACAGTGAGGATACAATGGTGATACAATGCTTGATACAATGCTGATACTGTGGGGTATTGATCACATATCTACGCTAACACCCCCATCCCTGACTAATATAGTGGATCCAGTCACGATACGTCATGACACGTGATTCTCTGAGAAGGTAGCTAGCTTTTGCAGGAATTCTGTCTATATAATGCACAAGGAACTATGAAGACTTGCACAAGGCATACCATATATAAGAGGAATAACATCTTATGACGGAATCCAGACAAATACCAATCCGTGTGAACAATGTGTCAAGATCAAGGATATCTACACTAAATACTAGAAACAAAGACGATATCATAAAACAGAAATATTATCAGAGAATGTACTCGCCTGTCACCCTGAATGACTGAAATGAATAATATCCGAACTGGGGTCACAGAGTCCTATTAAGAGTAAAACAGGTTATGATGTATTTAGAAATAAGGTAATTGAAGTGTATGATGCAATCTATATAATTTCTAAGTCAATCTAGACCAAAGTCAACTCTAAGTCAAACCTGGTCAACTGGCTAGGTCAAACCAGGTCAACAAGTCCAGATTGGTCAAACTAGGAGTCCAACTGGGTCATACTAACTCACACCAAGCCAAACTAAGTCACACTAGGTTAATCTAGGTTAAAGTCAACTCTTGGTCAATCTCCAGTCAACTTGGTCAAACTTGGGTCAAACTTCTAGTCTATCTAGGGTATAGGCTATGATATCAAGTCAAGGATATACATATATGTCATATATACAAAACCAACTATATATATACATCATATATATCCTCACACACATCCACCTAACCCACATCTCCCTGTAACTCATGCATGAACATAACCCCAATCAAGAAACAACACATATGAACCTATATCACATGTTTATACATACATATCCTCACAATACATACCCATATATAGGCCTAACCTATATATCATATACCTATCATATTTACACTCTCTCTCATAATATCCTTACCTATAACCTTGCCTACAAGCAATATATATTGCACCCATGTGAATAACTTACATATATAGAATACACATCTATATAACTAACACGTATATAAATACATAAGACTCACATACATATATCCATACCTACAATTGATATGGAGGAAATGAACCAAAATGAGAAAGAGCCTACACAGTCCAATAGGGACTGACTAAGAAGACATGGACTGAAATGTAATAGGTGCAAGACAACCATTAATGTGGCAACACTTGAGCACCAAGGGTGATATGGTTTGACCTTGAATGCCAAGGTTGGAACCTAAGTGTTCTGGGAAAACACTCAGGTCTGAACTCAAAAAGAGGCTGAACATAGGCTACCTCTGCTCCTCCTAATCTGAACCTCATGTCGAATCAATGTTCAGGTTTAACCATCTACACCCATTCTCAGTTTAACTTTTAACAACCAAAATCTTAGTTTTTTTTAAAACAAACTAACACTCAAACTTCTCAGATTTTCAGGGTTTTTAATATCAATACTCAAATTCCAAATTCAAGTCTCATAATCGAACCAAACCAATATCAGTTTTCAGTTTAAAGTAAACTCAGGGTTTGAAATGATCTCAGTTTATATCAAATCATTATATCAAGTCAACATTATCAACCCACATCCTATTTCAGTTCAAAAGTCATGTTGAACCAATCAGTTTTTCAGGTTTTCAGAAACTCAGGGTCAGACATGTATAGGAACCCGACCAACCAATCTAATCCACTCAAAACAATTCAGTCATGCATATATATATGAACCCAATCCTTTGTAAACCACTGTGAAACCTAGTAATGGATAAAATCAAATTTGAAATCCCCAAACATATCTCATTTCGAAATACAACAGCATGTATCAGTTCATACACAACCTACTGTTATATTTCAATTTCGAACTCAAATTTAAACCTAAATTCTTATGAAAACAAAAAATCAGGTGCGTAGGAGTGTTCCTCATATTTAAACGTGTCAAGGGGGTGTGTTCGTGTCCACATAAGTGGTCACGAAGTGTCCAATTCACGAAAATATGAAGTATCAGTGAACAGTCAAGTTATTCCTCGTACACGCGTGTCGATTGATCCAGGACACGACACAGATATCCATGTGTCACGTGCATGTGTCAGTAGCTAGGGTAGTTCTAGGGCTTCGTGTACCACAGCCTAAAACGTGTCCAAGTGTCCTCGTGTCCGCGCACGAAGTGCGTGTCAGTCGTACTTGTGCGTGCACATGTGCGTGTGTGTGCGACCCGTATACATCGAATATCTCCCAAAATACTCGATGATATCTCCTAAAATTTTATGTGCACAATGTCAGTGGTTGGCCGCTCCCACACACCAATTTTCAGGTGTCGTGGTGCCGTGTCATGTCCGCTAGGACACCCGAGCAGCAGGACAGCCGTACGAGCCCCGTACGGCATCTCGTACTGTGTGTCCAAGCCTAAAAACAGTGTCCAAACCTACCTAAAATTGACTCAGTCAATTTGGGTTGTAATCTACACATAATAAGCTTCCAAAATATATAATTTGTTTTGAAAACCAAAAACAAAAAGTCCTATGAGGCATTTCATCGAACACCCAATTAAATACACCGATACGTGTCCGATACGGACACGAAATGGACACGATTTCCTACCAAACTTGGGCTACACCTAGGGGAACCCTAAATGAATGCATCTATGGAAAGAAATTGGGAATTTATAGGTGTTTGATAGGTTTTACCTATTGAGGGTGAAACCTTAATGAATAGGCTCCCGAAATGAGAAGTTGTCTTCCTCTAGCGATGTCCAAACGCGCTCCACTTCTCGCAAGCAAGCCCCCACTAGCCTCTTCTACTGTAGGGGAGTCCGGCAATTCGTTTGGTCCAATTTGGTGGAGAAATGAGGAATTGGTGAAGGTTTGGGGAAGAACACAAGTAGGATTCTTAGTAGGTATTTAAAAGAGGCTAGGAATTTTGAAGAGGTGATTAAATAGGGAGGGAATGGGCTTGATGGCTGTAGGAATAGTTAGGGTTAGGGTTTTAGATGTATGGCTAAGATTCGTCCAACAAATTCCAAGTCCTCCTATTGGTCCAATAGTCCTAAGGCTTTTTTTTCACAAATATCCTAATAGTAAATATCTTTCCTAGAAATATCTAGATATTAATAATCTTGTCATTTGCTAGGTTACCCTAATCAAGATTCTAAACTCAAGGCTAACCTAGATTAGGCTAAGTTCTAGGCCAAGTCTCAAATAATTAGCTAGCACATATTTAATTAATATAATTTACAATTTCACAAAATTATCAAAATGACCAAAATACCCTTAGGCTAAAAAGTTGTAATTAGTCATCCTAATCACATGACTAGGCTCCCTTGGTCATGACTAGGTTAGCCAAACTCTAGGGTTACACTAGTCAATCATCAAAATCACAAGTCGTGGTTTTAAATAGTTTTAAATTAACTAAAAATCACCAAAAATCATAACATGGTTTAAATATCATTATTAAATAATTATAATTACAAAATTTCAAAATTACCCTCATTTTAGAAACTGGGTGCTACAAGTCTACCCTCCTTAGAAGAATTTCGTCCTCGAAATTAAGATGGTCGTACTCCTTCTAGGTCAAACCCCCAACAATAAGGTCGAAGCCTCTTCCTAGCAGCACATAAGATCAACAAAAAAAAATGGATAGTAGGCTTAAAATAGGTCATGTCCAAAATTTGGCTCGACAGGTTTAGGTTGAAAAGTTGTCCCCAATTCGAGTCTGAAATAAAAGCAACTCCGTGGGGTAAATCAATATGGGATCTTGTGTCAGAAAAGTCGTGTGAAGCAAATGAAGCACAAGATGGTGTGTTCGAGTGGGACACGAAGGTCATAGGTGTAGGGTGTCATGTTTAGGTCATGCTTGTGAAATCGGTTTTGAGAAAACAACTAGTCTTGTGCTCCTAAATTAAAAGTCACTCTAATGTACATATGATAATCATAATTTAAGTGGGAATGGTCGAATGGATTAAATTGAACCGGTAGTTGTGATGCAAAAGTAGTACAAGGGAACAAGTTGAGTGGGACAAACTCTGGTCATGAGTGTCAGACTGGAAAGATAAGAAAAACAATGAATCAATCAGGGCTGTTAGGCAGTATCATCTTATATGAAACTGGAAACTGGCTGCAATGGTCACCATTCTAAGGTCAGAAGTACACTATCAATTCTAAGTCAAAAAGTCCTAACACAAATCATCAATTTATTATATTTAGAAGAAATTTATATCAAAGGAAGTTACACAAAGGATTATACTAACAACTAAAACTACTCTTACTCCTAAGTTAATTTAAGAAGAACAACAACAAATTTTCTTTTTTTGAAAAAGACTGAATTAAAAAGGTAGAATAATATTTTATAAACCTTCTTGAGATAAAGTCTGATAATCATATGCGTCTGTCCAAAATCATGATACTCAGAATCTTCGTCATACTAGTAAGCAAGGCTACGATATTCACAGAGTCCTCGACTAAGGTATATACCTTTAGAATCATGGTATTTAAAATTTTTGTATTGCCGCATGCTTGGCCGCAAAAATCTTAAATTCCCACACCCGAGAAATATATCCTAAATCAGACTGTATGTCCTCACCATGCTTGCTAATGTGACTGTAGAAGATTCTAGATTCCATAACTAAGTCGACCTAGCCCATACGATTCATCTTGGTAGAATATTTCAAATTAACCTTGATTACCAAGAATTAAATTCATCAACAAACAAGGAAGATAAACAGAAGCTGTTGGAATCGAATTTCGAGATATTCATAATGAGATTCTCAAGGGTCATCCAAGGAATCTCTCAAGTAGTCCTAACAGTGATTGAGTAACTCTCTATACTGCCTAATCCTATATCCTAACAGCAGGCTCGTAGCAGCACTCTAAGTCGAGCACCACTACGAAATCGTACTAGTTGCGACTCCGACCTGCATGGGCCACCACAAAAATGTGTCACGACCTGCACCCTGAGGAAGGGCACAAGAACGTGGGTACGTCCAGCCTACGCCGTAGTGTCGGCGGTAGAACGCTGTATAGTTCGTCTATAACATCTAACATCAATATGATATAAACATATCATCTCCGCACGGAGGTATAATATAACATCTCAACTCTATATCTCAATCACAAGTCTAGGAAAGATAGAGCACGATATGGAATCAGATAAAAGGAAGAAACTAAAATATAAATAGAGTTATCACACCACACAAAGTAGATGTTTAATACAAATAAATACAAGTCCTGAAATATAACTAAGTCTCAACTAACAATCGGAACAATCTGATACAAACTGAAAACTAAAAATACTAGACTAGAGTAAGCACCCTCTACTGAGCTAGATGCTCCTCGGGCTCCTGAGTGTCACCCTCATGTGCCCTATAGAAGGTAGGGCAGTCACCATCATCATCTGTAATATTTTCGACTGGTCCAGTCAGGACAGGAATGAGTACAAAATCTCTAACAACCGTTCTAGTTATACAATATTAAAAATGTAGCAGTAGATAGAGAGAATATACTAGGTAAAGTAGAGCGTACATGCATCCTGGCAGGGTATATCGAAACTGTAATGAGATAAGGCAAGAGAACAGTGTATAACATGTACGAAAATCTGGAACTACTATCTATGTGAGTTTAGCACTAGTTTCAACATATGATCGGCTTAGAACTTGATACAATGTTTGGCCTGGCTAATCATACGTGAGTGTATGATTAACACTATACAGTGAGGATACAATGGTGATACAATGCTTGATACAATGCTGATACTGTAGGGTATTGTTCACATATCTACGCTAACACCCCCATCCCTGACGAATATAGTGGATCCAGTCACGATACGTCATGACACGTGATTATCTGACAAGGTAGCCAGCCTTTGCAGGAATCCCGTCTATACAATGCACAAGGAACAAGGAAGACTTGCACAAGGCATACCATATGTAAGAGGAATAACATCTTATGACGGGATCCAGACAAATACCAATCCGTGTGAACAATATGTCAAGATCAAGGATACCTACACTAAATACTAGAAACAAAGACGATATCATAAAACAGAAATATTATCAGAGAATGTACTCACCTGTCACCCTTAATGACTGAGATGAATAATGTCCGAACTGCGGTCACAGAGTCCTATTAAGAGTAAAACAGGTTATGATGTATTTAGAAATAAGGTAATTGAAGTGTATGATGCAATCTATATGATTTCTAAGTCAATCTTGACCAAAGTCAACTCTAAGTCAAACCTGGTCAACTAGCTAGGTCAAACCAGGTCAACAAGTCCAGATTGGTCAAACTAGGAGTCCAACTGGGTCATACTAACTCACACCAAGCCAAACTAAGTCACACTAGGTCAATCTAGGTTAAAGTCAACTCTTGGTCAATCTCCAGTCAACTTGGTCAAACTTGGGTCAAACTTCTAGTCTATCTAGGGTATAGGCTATGATATCAAGTCAAGGATATACATATATGTCATATATAGAAAACCAACTATATATATACATCATATATATATCCTCACACACATCCACCTAACCCACATCTTCCTGTAACTCATGCATGAACATAACCCCAATCAAGAAACAACACATATGAACCTATATCACATGTTTATACATACATATCCTCACAATACATACCCATATATAGGCCTAACCTATATATCATATACCTATCATATTTACACTCTCTCTCATAATATCCTTACCTATAACCTTGCCTACAAGCAATATATATTGCACCCATGTGAATAACTTACATATATAGAATACACATCTATATAACTAACACGTATATAAATACATAAGACTCACATACATATATCCATACCTACAATTGATATGGAGGAAATGAACCAAAATGAGGAAGAGCCTACACAGTCCAATAGGGACTGACTAAGAAGACATGGACTGAAATGTAATAGGTGCAAGACAACCATTAATGTGGCAACACTTGAACACCAAGGGTGATATGGGTTGACCTTGAATGCCAAGGTTGGAACCTAAGTGTTCAGGGAAAACACTCAGGTCTGAACTCAAAAAGAGGCTGAACATAGGCTACCTCTGTTCCTTCTAATCTGAATCCCATGTCGAATCAATGGTCAGGTTTAACCATCTACACCCATTCTCAGTTTAACTTCTAACAACCAAAATCTTAGTTTTTTTTAAAACAAACTAACACTCAAACTTCTCAGATTTTCAGGGTTTTTAATATCAATGCTCAAATTCCCAATTCAAGTCTCACAATCGAACCAAACCAATATCAGTTTTCAGTTTAAAGTAAACGCATGGTTTGAAATGATCTCAGTTTATATCAAATCATCATATCAAGTCAACATTATCAATCCACATCCCATTTTAGTTCAAAAATCATGTTGAACCAATCAGTTTCTCAGGTTTTCAGAAACTCAGGGTTAGACATGTATAGGAACCCGACCAACCAATCTAATCCACTCAAAACAATTCAGTCATGCATATATATATGAACCCAATCCTTTGTAAACCAATGTGAAACCTAGGTAATGGATAAAATCAAATTTGAAATCCCTAAACATATCTCATTTCGAAATACAATAGCATGTATCAGTTCATACACAACCCGCTGTTATATTTCAATTTTGAACTCAAATTTAAACCAAAATTCTTATAAAAACCCAAAATCAGGTGCGTAGGAGTGTTCCTCATATTTAAACGTGTCAAGGGGGTGTGTTCGTGTCCACATAAGTGGACATGAAGTGTCCAATTCACAAAAATATGAAGTATCAGTGAACAGTCAAGTTATTCCTCGTGCACGCGTGTCGATTAATCCAGGACACGACACAGACATCCATGTGTCACGTGCACGTGTCAATAGCTAGGGTAGGTCTAGAGCTTCGTGTACCACAGCCTAAAACACGTCCAAGTGTCCTCGTGTCCGCGCACGAAGTGCTTGTCAGTCGCACTTGTGCGTGCGCGTATGCGTGTGTGTGCGACCCGTGTACATCGAATATCTCCCAAAATACTCGATGATATCTCCTAAAATTTTATGTGCACAATGTCAGTGGTTGCCCGCACCCACACACCAATTTTTAGGTGTCGGGGTGCCGTGTCATGTCCGCTAGGACACCCGAGCAGCAGGGCAGCCGCATGAGCCCCGTGCGACGTCTCATGCTGTGTGTCCAAGCCTAAAAGCAGTGTCCAAACCTACCTAAAATTGACTCAGTCAATTTGGGTTATAATCTAAACATAATAAGCTTCTAAAATATATAATTTGTTTTGAAAACCAAGAACAAAAAGTCCAATGAGGCATTTCATCGAACACCCAATTAAATACACCGATACGTGTCCGATACGGACACGAAATGGACACGATTTCCTACCAAACTTGGGCTAAACCTAGGGGAACCCTAAATAAATGCATCTATGGAAATAAATTGAGAATTTATAGGTGTTTGATCGGTTTTACCTATTGAGGGTGAAACCTCAATGAATAGGCTCCCGAAATGAAAAGTTGTCTTCCTCGAGCGATGTCCAAACGCGCTCCACTTCTCGCAAACAAGCCTCCACTAGCCTCTACTACTGTAGGGGAGTCCAACGCAATTCGTTTGGTCCAATTTGGTGGAGAAATGAGAAATTGGTGAAGGATTGGGGAAAAACACAAGTAGGATTCTTAGTAGGTATTTAAAAGAGGCTAGGAATTTTGAAGAGGTGATTAAATAGGGAGGGAATGGGCTTGATGGCTGTAGGAATAATTAGGGTTAGGGTTTTAGATGTGTAGCTAAGATTCGTCCAATAAATTCCAAGTCCTCCTATTGGTCCAATAGTCCTAAGGCTTCTTTTTCACAAATATCCTAAGAGTAAATATCTTTCCTAGAAATATCTAGATATTAATAATCTTGTCATTTGCTAGGTTACCCTAATCAAGATTCTAAACTCAAGGCTAACCTAGATTAGGCTAAGTTCTAGGTCAAGTCTCAAATAATTAGCTAGCACATATTTAATTAATATAATTTACAATTTCACAAAATTGTCAAAATGACCAAAATACCCTTAGGCTAAAAAGTTGTAATTAGTCATCCTAATCACATGACTAGGCTCCCTTGATCATGGTTAGTCTCTAGGCTTAGCCAAACTCTAGGGTTACACTAGTCAATCATCAAAATCACAAGTCGTGGTTTTAAATAGTTTTAAATTAACTAAAAATTACCAAAAATCATAACATGGTTTAAATATCATCATTAAATGATTATAATTACAAAATTTTAAAATTACCCTCATTTTAGAAACTGGGTGCTACAAGCTCTCACGAAGAACTGGATTCCAAAGGCTACAGTAATCATTGAAGGGAACAACCTCTCAATAATGTCTCTCAAAACACTCATGGGTAAGCTACTCACTCACGCGCTAGAACTTCAAGATTTTGAAGATACTGCACCAAAGGAGAAGTCCGAGAAGTCGATCACTTTCAAATCTCAACATAGAAGAACTGTCGAAGATAATTCTAACGACAGTGACTCTGACTCTGAAGATCAAGCTCTTGTGGTAAGAAAGTTTAAGAAGTTCATGAGATTCAACAGAAGAACAAAGGACTACAACAGCAACAACAACAACAACGAAGAAGATCATATCTGCTATGGCTGTAAGAAGAAAGGACACATGAAGAAAGAATGTCCAACAACATCATTGTTAACCAGAAAAAGCAACAAATATGACAAAGGCTACCTGAAGAAATCTACATCGAAAAGGTATGCCAATATAAGCATATGGCATGAAAGTGATGCTAGCGACTCAGAAGATGAACAATCAGATGATGCTGCAAATGTATGCTTGATGGCTTACGATTAGGTAACCACTAATCCCCTGTTTGATACTTATGATAATTTTACCTTTGAGCAACTAGGTGAAGCCTTTACTGACCTCTTAGGGGATTACAGAAGACTGTGTAGTAAACATCCGACCTCTAAGAAGGTACTCAAGGAGTACAAAGGTGAAATAGGAAGACTTACCGACCTACTAGCTGAGGTTAGAAGTAGTGATAATTCTAGTGAGGTAGGTGAGCTTTCTTCTGTTAAGCTGTTATTACACGAGACCAAAAGACTATCCGAAGAAAAAGATAAGACCATTACCCAGCTAGAGGAAGACTTACTCAAGGAGAAGAAGAGTCTTCAGTATGCACTGATTAGAAATGATGCACTTGCTGCTGATTTGAGATCTTTACATGATACCTCCAAAAAATTAGAAATTAGGTTAGGAAAACAGCCTGAAGTTGCTGTTTCCTGCCCTAACAAGTGTCACTTATCGAATTATCGGAACATTGTCAAACCCCACACTGTCAGACCAAACCAAACTAAACCATTGCCCAAGAAGACAAATAGGCATGCATTCTTCTATACTAGAAAGCCCAGACCTACCAATAATGCAACACACTGCATTCAACATTCAATATGCTAGATGTCACTATTGTGGCACCATTGGTCATATTTCTTCTTCATATAGAGTTATAAAGCTTGTTGATTTAAATATTTGTGCATGGATACCGAAAACTAACATTCCAGGACCCTACAAGAAATGGGTACCAAAGTTTTCATCTGCAAATTCTTTTGTAGGTGAAACATCCTTCACATGCTAGAAGCAAATGGATCCTCGATAGCGGTTGCTCACGACACATGATCGGTGACGCTTCATTATTCGTAACACTGTCGAAGAAGAAAAAAGGATACGTTTTCTTCGGTAATAATTTGAAAGGGTACATAATTGGTATCGACAATATTGGTAAGGCCCCCTACCCTATAATTAAAGATGTCTGTCTAGTTACCGAGTTAAAATATAATTTGCTCAGCATAAGCCATTTAGCTGACCATGGTTATGGTATTAACTTTGTCAAAGATAAGTGTACAATAGTTAATAGCTCAACTGGTAGTACTATCTTTGAAGGTATCAAGGAAGACAATATATATGTTTTCTATCTATTAGAAGATGCTAACAAAGCAGGTAGATGCTTGATGGCCAAAAGTGATGAGAGTCAACTATGGTACATGAGACTTGGTCATGCAAACATGGACACAATCTCAAGATTATCCACAACGAAGTTGGTACGAGGCTTACCGGACATTTCTTTCAAGAAGGATACGGTATGTAGTGAATGTGAAAAGAACAAAGCTACCTGATCGGTATTTAAGTCCAAGAACACTGTAAGTACCACTAGACCTCTATAATTACTGCATATGGATTTATTTGGACCTAGTAGAATTACTAGCCTAGGTGGCAAGTTATATGCATTTGTAATAGTAGATGATTTCTCTAGATACACGTGGGTATATTTTTTGCACGCAAGAATGATGCATTGTCAGAATTCATCAACTTTTGCAAGATAGTTCAAAATAAAAAAGGTTTCATGATCACTCGTATTCGAAGCGATCATGACGACGAATTTAAGAATGCAGAGTTCAAGAAATTTTGTGACACACACGGTTATCTGCATGAGTTCTCTTGTCCTAGGACTCCACAACAAAATAGAGTTGTGGAACGTAAGAACATGACTTTATCCGAAATGGCTAGAGTAATGTTAAACCAGTTTAGTCTACCAAAATACTTTTGGGCTGAAGCTGTTAATACAGCTTGCTATGTTCTCAATAGGGTTCTAATTCAACCTATATCGAAGAAGACTCCCTATGAGCTATGGTTTGATAGAACACCTACTGTCTCTTATTTCAAAATATTTGGTTGTAAATGCTTTATTCTTAATACTAAAGACAATTTGAGTAAATTTGACGAAAAGGCCGATGAAGGTATATTTTTAGGTTGTGCGGCGAAGAGCAAAGGGTACATAGTCTTCAACAAGAAAACCATGATCATCGAAGAATCGATAAATGTAAATTTTAAGAACTCAATCAACACTCGGTCGATGATGATGATGAAGACATAAGTACACCAAGTACAGCTCCTGCAGAACCTTCACACAAAGCACCAGCTGATTCTTCAAGCAAATCACGTACAGAACCAGAAGT
The DNA here is from genome assembly GCA_029216955.1 of Iris pallida. Lineage (NCBI taxonomy): Eukaryota > Viridiplantae > Streptophyta > Magnoliopsida > Asparagales > Iridaceae > Iris > Iris pallida. Next base: position 4,940,510 of record JANAVB010001995.1, read on the forward strand.
CGGAACCAGCAATCCAGAGGATATGCCAAAAGAAATAAGATTTTTGGCAGATCATCCCAAGGACTTGGTAATTGGTGAGATTACCAGGGGTGTAAATACTCGTTTCTCTAGTAAAGATATAGCTTCCTGTATTGCTTTTATTTCACAGCTTGAACCCAAAAATATTGAAGAAGTATGTAGCGATACTTTTTGGTTCGATGCTATGCAAGAGAAATTGAACCAATTTGAACAGAATCAAATTTGGGAACTTGTTCCTAAGCCCATTGATCATCCGGTCATTGGCACCCGATTGGTATTCCAAAATAAACTGAATGAGAATGGTTTAGTGAATCGTAATAAGGCTCGACTCGTAGCTCAAGGATACAATCAAGAGGAAGGTATCGATCGATTGACTGAATTCATTTAGTTCTAATAGAAAGACAACTCTAAAGCATGCCTACCCTAACAATCAGAGTCGGTTTAGACGAGTGGGTTCGTCTCGTCCACTTAGCAAGTATGCTAATCCTATTCCCCCAATTTTCCCAGGTGCGGCGGGCGCTCCCAACTAAATTGAAGCTGAAGTACGGAGAGGCATTTTAAAGCTCTTCCTATGCTGAAGTATTTTGAAGCCAATTCAATCGACGGCTTATGTATAAAGGGGCGAATGTATGGGACGACAAGCGTTAGTTCAGGCAACTTGTCGAGTGTATTTCTTTCTATTTTCAATCAATGTAGCCGCAACGACATCCAATGTAATTACGACTTGCACTTCGTTGCAAGCTATGAATGAAAAGCATTTCTATCTTCCTATACTGCGTCTTATATTCTGATGTAATTTGTGAAGTTTCAACTTGGCGTATTAATATAAAAAGCAACGTAACGTTCTTTCCTTATACGAGTGCAATTCCAGACTCGTACGGCATCACGTCTTAGCAAGGACGATCGAATCGGCAAAGTAATATCGGGGACGAACGGTTTGTCGACTCGGGGCGTGACAAATTGGTATCAGAGCACAGTTATGTTTCCTCGAATTTTCAAAAGATGTTTCATTGTTGGAATGTCCGTTGCGATGGCTCGATTGAATGCTTGTCGACATGCTGCATGAAATAAAAGTTCCATACAGGTAAGCCCGTAGATATTTTTGAAAAATACTAACGGGTTTACTCTGTTTTGTAGGAATGACTAAGAAAAGAAACAATCCCGGCACAACAACCCAAACCGTAGATAGTACGTCAAGCACAAAAAGAACTAGCCCTAGCGAGACGATTATGGAGAAGATACTACAGTTGATAGAACTGCAGCAGCAGCTTCAGATGCAATTCAAAGCCCAATTTGATGCGCAGCAGAAGTAGATGAATGCCCTGACTCAGATAGTGAGCAGAATGGCGGGCAATACCAAGACAACGGACAAAGTACCTGAGGAGAAGCAAGGTGATCAAGAAAAAAATGAGGAAGAAGAAGCTCAACCGTAAATTATAAATTCTTCTTTCTTGTTCAAGGTAAAGGAGTTTCGCAAGATGAACCCACTAAAATTCAACGTCCGAGCAGAGCCTGATGTGATCGTGGGATGGCTCACGGAGATGGAGGACCTGTTTAATCTGTTTAGCATTGAAGGGTTCCAGAGGGTAACTTGTGCGGCGTTACAGCTGTAACTGAGGGCGTACGACTGGTGGGCAGCTAAGAAGCAGGAAATCTACGAAGCCGATACAGACGCTACGATTTCCTAGAAAATATTAAGGAAGCTTTCCTCGAACAGTACGTTCCTCGCGCCGTCCGTCAACAAAAAGAAGACGAGTTCATGATGCTGCGACAGGGAAATATGTCTGTCGACGATTATGATTCGAGCTTCTCAAAGCTGGCAAAGTTTGTCGGCGCCTTCCTGCCCAACAAAGAAGCCTGGTATGAACGCTTCCAACAAGGCCTAAATGACGAACTATGAAGGAACGTCATGAATCAAAGGTGCCGAACATATATACCGTGAATCCTATAATACCGCTCTTGATAGTGAGCATATCTTTGGCCGTATGTCGAGTAGAGGCATCCGTAACCACTTCAACAAGCGTCCTAACGACGTCGTAGGATCGGGAATAACAAAACGTCTGAACAGATTCGATGACCGAGGCCATGGCAGTCAATACTGCACCAGGTACGGTAGGCGTGGGCACCGAACCGTCGATTGCGTCACGAGATCTTGCTATAAGTGTAGCGAGGTAGGCCATATAGCTACATATTGCCCGCATAAAGTTCCGAATCAACCCAACCCACCAAGGAACGTTCCGAATCCACATAAAGTGCCGATACTACAAGGCGCAAATGCGGTGCCCGTCAACCAGCAGAACCAACGCCACGGAGCTCAAGGCCGAGTTTATGTCTTAACTCGGGATGAGACGTTTGCGTCCGATACTGTTGTAACAGATATATTACTCTTAAAAAAATACCTGCTCGAGTACTATTCGATTCGGGTGCGACGCATAGCTTTATATCTGCTGATTATGCAAAAAAAATAAAATAACCATGCAATCACTAGATATAAATATTAGCGTTAGCACTCCGTCGGGAGTCGATATGCCTGCGAACTTTATTTGTAGGGATGGCCATATTTGCATCAGAGGAAGATATCTATCCTTAGATGCCGTCGTACTAGACATCAAAGAGTACGACATAATCCTGGGCATGGATTGGTTGGGCTCTTGTCGTGCAACGATCGAGTGCACGGAGAAGAGAGTGGTGTTTCGTCTTCCTGGCGAGACAGAGTTCTCATATTCGTGCGGTACGATCTCGAAGACGGCAATGATGGTATCGGCAATCTCAGCGAGGCGTATGCTGCGTTCCGGCTGTGCGGGATACTTGGCATCAGTTCGAGATACGCAGAAGGATAATACAAACGTAATACAGACTGATGTTGTGGCAGATTTTCCTGACGTTTTTCCTGACGAGATGCCCGGAATGCTGCCGGATCGAGAGATAGAATTTAGCATCGATACCTTTTCGAATACACGGACGATATCAAAGGCGCCTTACCGAATGGCTCCAGCAGAACTGAAGGAGCTGAAGGTGCAATTACAAGAGTTGCTAGACAGCAAATTTATTTGCCCTAGCATCTCTCCGTGGGGAGCTCCCGTGTTGTTCGTGAAGAAGAAGGATGGGTCGATGCGGCTATGCATCGACTATCGGGAACTCAACAAGGCGACCGTGCGGAACAAGTATCCTTTGCCACGAATCGACGACTTGTTTGACCAACTGCAAGGCACGTCAGTATTTTCGAAAATCGATCTTCGCTCAGGCTATCATCAATTGAAGATCAAGTCCGACGACGTATCGAAGTCTGCCTTCCGCACTCGATATCGTTATTATGAATTCCTAGTCATGTCGTTCGGTTTGACGAATGCCCCAGCCGCGTTCATGGATCTGATGATGAACCGAGTCTTCCGACCTCAAATCGATAAATTTGTAGTCGTGTTCATCGACGATATCCTAATCTACTCCAAGAATCGAGAAGAGCACGTGGGACACTTGAAAACGGTATTACAGACTCTGCGTGAAAACAAACTATATGCCAAACAGAGTAAGTACGAGTTCTGGATGAGTAGCATGACATTCCTCGGACATGTAATCTCTGCCGAAGGTGTCGCGGTAGATCCAAAGAAGATTGAAGCAGTGGTAAATTGGAAACGACCTGCCTCAGCTAGCGATATTCGGAGTTTTCTGGGCTTAGCGGGCTACTACCGAAGATTCGTGCGAAGCTTTTCAAAACTAGCGTCGCCTCTGACTCGCCTCACCCAGAAGGGAGTAGTATTTGAATGGAGTGACGATTGTGAATCCAGCTTTCAAGAGTTGAAGCAACGGCTCGTCTTAGCTCCAATCCTTGCACTTCCAGACGGTTCAGAAGGCTTTCAGATATTCAGCGATGCATCGGGAACTGGCCTCGGGTGCGTACTTATGCAGAGAGACAAAGTCATCTCCTACGCTTCACGGCAGTTGAAGCAGCACGAGAAGAATTATCCGACGTACGACCTAGAATTGGCGGCAATCATGTTTGCGTTGAAGCTCTGGCGGCACTACCTCTATGGTGTGGCGTGCAGAATTTACACAGATCATAAAAGCCTGAAATACTTGTTTACGTAACGAGAACTCAACATACGACAGCGATGTTGGCTCAAACTCATAAAAGATTACGAGCTAACGATCGAGTATACGCCGGGCAAGTGAAACGTGGTAGCCGACGCGCTTAGCAGAATGTTTATGGGAACACTAGCCATAAACAAGGAGATACGACGAGACCTTGAAGCGATGGGTATCGAACTTGGAATTGAGTGTCGACACCTGCACCTAGCTCAGCTGAAGTTAGGATCGAGCCTGCTTAGCAAGATAAAGACCGTACAGACTTGCGCATAAACTTCTGGTGGCACGGTATGAAGAAAGACGTGGCTACTTTTGTATCGCAGTGCATGGCGTGTTAGCAAGTGAAGGCGGAACACCAAAGGCCAGGCGGAGAGCTGCAGAACGTCGCCATTCCCGAGTGGAAGTGGGACAACATGTCGATGGATTTTATTGTAAGATTTTCGAAGACGTCACGGAGGAATGATGCGATTTGGGTCATTGTTGATATAAGATTGACCAAGTCGGCTCACTTCATCGTAATTAAAGTAGGATGGAGCATCGATCGGTTAGCACAAATCTACGTCGATAAGATTGTTCGACTGTACGGGATACCGGCCTCAATAATTTTGGACAGAGACGGGCGATTCCTATCACATTTTTGGACGAGCCTATAGGCGGCGATGGGGACCAAACTAAATTTTAGTTCGGCGTACCACCCCCAAACAGACGGTAAGACGGAGAGAGTAAATCAAATCCTAGAAGATATGCTGCGTCTGTGTGCGATCGATTTAAAGACTAGTTGGGATACGCATTTGCCGCTTGCAGAGTTTGCGTATAACAACAGCTACCAGTCGAGCATTCAGATAGCTCCATACGAAGCACTCTATGGGAGGAAGTGTCGTTCACCAATATGTTGGGATGAAGTCGGAGAGTGACAAGTGCTTGGGCCGGAACTAGTAGAGCAGGCCGTCGAAAAGGTCCGCTTGATTCGAGATAGACTCCGCATCGCGCAAAGTCGACAAAAGAGCTACGCCGATCTTCTTCGACAGCCGTTAGAATTCTTGGTCGGGGACCATGTGTTTCTGAAAGTAACGCCCATGCGCGGTGTGATGCGGTTCGGCATTAAAGACAAGTTGAGCCCGAGATTTGTAGGCCCCTTCGAGATCATCGAGCGAGTTACAACGGTTGCTTATCGGATTGTACTACCTCCTGCCTTGGCTAATGTGCACGATGTCTTCCACGTTTCATAACTTCGAAAATACGTGCACGATCCAAGTCATGTGGTTAGCTTTGATCAGTTGGAGCTACGTACTGACTTGTCTTACTCGGAGGAGCCTATTCAAATTTTGGACCGCAAGGAGAAGGTGCTACGAAATCGGTCGATGTCCTTGGTCCGCGTGCTTTGGCGGAACCATTCAGTCGAGGAGTCGACGTGGGAGATGGAGGCAGAGATGAAAGAGAAATACCCTGCGTTGTTTGTCTAAATTAAGGTCAGACCCTTGTTCTTAAGTTTTGGGATGAAACATTTTCTTAGTGGTATATTATGTAGTGCCCCACTTTCGATAGGCGACGGAACTTCATAATATTCTTGCACCGAGTCAGATCGGCCGGGAACTTAGATGGTCATCTGACTCGATCGCTAAGCTTGGGAAACGATAACACCTTGCGGCATCGATCAAATCGATTTGGATGGAAGTTACGAGAATTGATCCAACTAATGGAACGACTTTTGTTGGAATAAGTCCTAGGTGCAGCGGGCTGCGTCTCGGCGAGTGAGCTCTATATAAGAGTCCTTTCTGTAGCGCCCCGCTTTCGATAGGTGACGGAACTTCATAATATGCTTGTGCCGAGTCAGATCGGCCGGGAACTTAGATGGCCATCTGATTCGATCGCTAAGCTTGGTAAACGAATAACGCCTTGCGGCATCGATTCAAATCGATTTGGACGGAAGTTACAAGAATCGATCCAACTAATGGAACGACTTCTGTTGGAATAAGTCCTAGATGCAGCGGGCTGCGTCTCGGCGAGTATGCTCTCTATAAGAGTCCCTTCGACGGGACCGGACCGCTGTATGGTTTTCTTAGAGCTTTGCCGCTGGGCTTGATAAAGTGCTTTCGCGTCGTTTTCATGGATGCAATTATAATTTTGATGCAAGGGGAAAAGAAGAAATTTTAACAAAGTATTGGTGCCATTGCAGGAGCTCGCGTAACTAAGGATTGACGTTGCGTAGCGCTTGGACGATCGGCACGAAGCAAAGTAATCGGTGGGCGATTCGACCCTTCTTTTCTACTCTGTCCCGTAAACTTATTCCTTGCTTCGAATTCATTCAAATCGAACGATGCCAAGTTAATTACATGCCAATCCACTAAGGTCAAGAACTCGAGAAAAATGTATCAATTTTGAGTAATCTACTCTGAAAAATACAAGTTTCTCACATAAACAGAAAAGTTTAAGGTTCTAGTAAAAAGATAGACTATTTCAAGTGCTGCAAAATAATGTGAAACGTCGATCATGGGTTATGATGCCTCGAACAATTTGGTGCCCACGGGATGCTAAATCGGTGTACGGCTTTGGGGAAAATGAATTGTTGCATGAGTTACGAGAAATGATAATGCCGCTCGATACTATCCGTGCTATAGAAAACTGTTGCATATATGAAACTGTTCGCACGTAGGCATGGTCATGGACAGCTTGTGCACAAGTTCGTTTTCCTCGAAACGGTATCTGGGGCATTGGAACCGATTCGTCCTAGGGGGAATAATTTATCGTGCTTCGGCGCAAGGCATGCGGGACCTTCAGTAAGGCTTGCAACCTAGGCTGAAAGGGTAGCGTCGCATGCCAACTTCAATTAAGTCCCTAGTGGTGCATAGCACCAATGACCACATATAAGATAGTTGTATGCTCACCTATTGTCTTATGCAGGTATAAATATTATCTCTATTTTCATACAGGGACGAGCACGGCCGTGGTAAGAAATATGATAAACTGCGATGTTATACTGTATGCTTTAATACTCAAAGACGGCTATCGAATATGAACTGAATTTATTTAGTTCTAATAGAAAGACAACTCTAAAGCATGCCTACCCTAACAATCAGAGTCGGTTTAGACGAGTTGGTTCGTCTCGTCCACTTAGCAAGTGTGCTAATCCCCTCCCCCAATTTCCCCAGGTACGGCGGGCGCTCCAACCTAAAATGAAGCTGAAGTGCGGAGAGGCGTTTTGAAGCTCTTCCTATGCTGAAGTATTTTAAAGCCAATTCAAGTCGACGACTTATGTATAAAGGGGCGAATGTATGGGACGGCAAGCGTAGTTCAGGCAACTTGTCGAATGTATTTTCTTTCTATTTTCAATCAATGTAGCCGCAACAGCATCCAATGTAATTACGACTTGCACTTCGTTGCAAGCTATGAATGAAAAGTATTTCTATCTTCCTATACTGCGTCTTAAATTCTGATGTGATTTGTGAAGTTTCAACTTGGCATATTTATATCAAATACAACGTAACGTTCTGCCTTGTACGAGTACAATTCCAGACTCGTACGGTATCATGCCTTAGCGAGGACGATCGAATTGGCAAAATTAACATCGGGGACGAACGTTGTCGACTCGGGGCGTGACAAATTGGTATCAGAGCACAGTTATGTTTCCTCGGATTTTCGAAATATATTTTATTATTGGAATGTCCGTTGCGATGGCTCGATTGAATGCTTGTCGGCATGCTGCGTGAAATACAAGTTCCATACAGGTAAGCCCGTAGATATTTTTGAAAAATACTAACGGGTTTGTACTATTTGTAGGAATGACTAAGCGAGATAAGAAAATTGCCGGCACAACAACCCAACCCGTGGATAGTACGTCGAGCACAAAAAGTACTGGCCCTAGCGAGACGACTATGGAGAAGATGCTACAGTTGATGGAACTGCATCAGCAACAGCTTCAGATGCAATTTAAAACCCAATTTGATGTACAGCAGAAGCAGATGGCTGTCCTGACTCAGATAGTGAGCAGGATGGCAGGCGATACCAAGGAGATGGACGCGGTACTCGAGGGAAAGCACGGTGATCAAGAAGAAGACGAGGAGGAAGAAGTCTTCCGCAGATGATAAATTCTCCTTCCATGCTCAAAGTGAAGGAGTTTCGCAAAATGAACCCGCCGAAGTTCAACGGCCGAGCAGAGCCCGACGTGATAGTAGGATGGCTCGCAGAGATGGAGGACTTGTTCGATCTCCTCTACATCGAAGGGTCCCAGAGGGTGGCCTGTGCGGCGCTGCAATTACAAGTAAGAGCACATGACTGGTGGGCAGCGAAGAAATAAGAGATCTGTGAAACCGATTCCAACAAAATGATTTCTTGGAAAATGTTCAAGACAGCCTTCCTTGAGCAGTACGTTCCTCGCGCCATCCGTCGACAGAAGGGGAATGAGTTCATGATGTTGAGGCAGGGGAATATGAGTGTTGAAGATTATGATGCAAGCTTCTCGAAACTTGCAAAATTTGCCGACGCCTTCCTGTCCAACAAAGAAGAATGGTGCGAGCGTTTTCAGCAAAGCCTCAACGACGAACTGCTTAGGGACGTCATGAACCAACGATGCCAAACTTATCGTGAATCCTACGAAACCGCACTTGATAGTGAGCGAATCTTTGGCCGTATGTCACAAAGGGCCGTGCCTGTCGTTCGCAACAACTTCAACAAGCGTCCTAATGACGCTGGAGGATCGGGAGTACAAAAGCGTCCAAATACGTCTGAGAATCGTGGTCACTTTGCCGCAGTAAATTGCAACAGATACGGCAAGCATGGGCACCGAACACCCGATTGTAGACTGAAAACATGCTTTAAGTGTGGCGAGCTAGGCCACTTCAGTCAATATTGCCAGGCGGGGAAGCCGAATCAACACAACCCACCAAGGAACACTCCAAATCCATATAAAGCGCATACACTACAAGGCGCAAATGCGGTGCCTGTGAACCCGCAGAATCAACGCCATGGAGCTCAAGGCCGAGTTTATGCCTTAACTCGGGACGAGGCATACGCGTCCGATACGGTTGTAACAGGTATATTACTCTACAAAGATATACCTGCTCGAGTCCTATTCGATTCGGGGGTGACGCATAGCTTTATATCTGCTGATTATACGAAAGAAAATAAAATAACCATGCAATCACTAGATATAAATATTAGCGTTAGCACTCCGCCGGGAGTCGATATGCCTGCAAACTTTATTTGTAGAGATGGCCATATTTACGTCAGGGAAAGATATCTATCCTTAGATGCCGTCGTGCTAGACATCAAAGATTACGACATAATCCTGGGCATGGATTGGTTGGGCGCTTGTCGTGCAACGATCGAGTGCGCGGAGAAGAGAGTGGTGTTTCGCCTTCCTGGCGAGACAGAGTTCTCATATTCGTGCGGTACGGCCTCGAAGACGGCGATGATGGTATCGGCAATCTCGGCGAGGCGTATGCTGCGTTCCGGCTGTGCGGAATACTTGACATCAGTTCGAGACACGCGGACGGATAATACAAACACAATACAGACTGATATTGTGGCAGATTTTCTCGACATTTTTCCTGACGAGATGCCCGGGATGCCGCCGGATCGAGAAATTGAATTCAGCATCGACACCTTTCCGGATACACGGCCGATATCAAAGACGCCTTACCGAATGGCTCCAGCAGAACTGAAGGAGCTGAAGGTGCAATTACAAGAGTTGCTAGCCCGCAGATTTATTCGCCCTAGCATCTCTCCGTGGGGAGCTCCCGTACTGTTCGTGAAGAAGAAGGATGGATCGTTGCGGCTATGCATCGACTATCGAGAACTAAACAAGGCGACCGTGCGAAACAAGTATCCTTTGCCGCGAATCGACGACTTGTTCGACCAACTGCAAGGTGTGGCATTATTTTCAAAAATTGATCTTCGTTCAGGCTATCATCAATTGAAGATCAAGTCCGACGACATATCGAAGTCTGCCTTCCGCACTCGATATGGTCACTACGAATTCCTCGTCATGCCGTTCGGTTTGACGAATGCCCCAGCCGCGTTTATGGATCTGATGAACCGAGTCTTCCGACCTCAAATAGATAAATTTGTAGTCGTATTCATCGACGATATCCTTGTCTACTCTAAGAATCGTGAAGAACATGCAGAACATTTGAAGACGGTACTGCAGATTCTGCGTGAAAATAAATTATACGCCAAACGGAGTAAGTGCGAGTTCTGGATGAGTAGCGTGACATTCCTCGGGTACGTAATCTCTGCCGAAGGTGTCGCGGTAGACCCAAAGAAGATTGATGCGGTGGTGGATTGGAAACGACCTGCATCGGCTAGCGACATTCAAAGTTTCCTGGGCTTAGCGGGCTACTATCATAGGTTCATGCGAAGCTTTTCAAAACTAGCATTGCCTCTGACTCGCCTCACCCAGAAGGGAGTAGTATTTGAATGGAGCGACGACTGTGAATCCAGCTTTCAAGAGTTGAAGCAACGGCTCGTCTCAGCTCCAATCCTTGCACTTCCAGACGGTCCAGAAGGCTTTCAGATATTCAACGACGCATCGGGAACTGGCCTCGGGTGCGTACTCATGCAGAGAGACAAAGTCATCTCCTACGCTTCACGGCAGTTGAAGCAGCACGAAAAAAACTACCCGACGCACGACCTAGAATTGGCGGCGATCGTCTTTGCGTTGAAGTTATGGCGGCACTACCTCTATGGTGTGGCATGCAGAATCTACACAGATCACAAAAGCCTGAAGTACTTATTTACGCAACGGAAACTCAACCTACGACAGCAACGTTGGCTCGAACTCATAAAAGATTACGAGCTAACGATCGAGTATACGCCAAGCAAGGGAAACATGGTGGCCGACGCACTCAGTAGAATGTTTATGGAAACACTGGCCATAAACAAGGAGATACAGCGAGACCTTGAAGCGATGGGTATCGAACTCGGAATTGAGTATCGATACCTGCACCTAGCTCAGCTGAAGTTAGGATCGAGCCTGCTTAGAAAGATAAAGACCGCACAGAAGGACGATTCATTCCTGAAAAAAATGTGCGAGCTGATATCAACGGGAAGAGCGACTGACTTTGCGGAAGACGGAGACGGGACGATGCGATTAATGGGAAGGCTCTGCATTCCTGAAACTGCCGAACTCAGAAAGGAAATTCTGACGGAGGCGCATTATGCGAAGTACTCGTTACATCCTGGAAGCACCAAGATGTACAAGGACTTGCGCACAAACTTTTGGTAGCACGGCATGAAGAAAGACGTGGCTACGTTCGTATCGCAATACATGGCGTGTCAGCAGGTGAAGGCGGAACACCAACGGCCAGGCGACGAGCTGCAGAACATCGCCATTCCCGAGTGAAAGTGGGACAATATCTCGATGGATTTTATTATGGAATTTTCAAAGACGCCGCGGGGGAATGACGCGATTTGGGTCATTGTTGGTAGATTGACCAAGTCGGCTCACTTCATCGCAATTAAAGTAGGATGGAGCGTCGATCGGTTAGCACAAATCTACGTCGATGAGATTGTTCGACTGCACGGGGTACCGGCCTCTATAATTTTGGACAGAGACGGGCGATTTCTATCGCATTTCTGGACGAGCCTCCAAGCGGCGATGGGGACCAAACTAAACTTTAGTTCGGCGTACCATCCCCAAACAGACGGTCAGACAGAGAGGGTCAATCAGATCTTAGAAGATATGTTGCATCTGTGTGCGATCGACCTAAAGACTAGTTGGGATACGCATTTGCCGCTTGTGGAGTTTGCGTATAACAATAGTTATCAGTCGAGCATTCAGATGGCTCCATACGAAGCGCTCTACGGAAGGAAGTGCCGTTCGCCGATATGCTGGGATGAAGTCGGAGAACGACAAGTGCTTGGACCGGAACTGGTGGAGCAGGCCGTCGAAAAGGTCCGCTTGATTCGAGATAGGCTCCGCATCGCGCAAAGTTGACAAAAGAGCTACGCAGATCTTCATCGACGACCGCTAGAGTTCTTGGTCGGGGACCATGTGTTTCTGAAAGTAATGCCCATGCGCGGTGTGATGCAGTTCGGCATTAAGGGTAAGTTGAGCCCGAGATTTGTAGGCCCCTTCGAGATCATTGAGCGAGTTGCGACGGTTGCTTATCGGATCGTACTACCTCCTGCCTTAGCTGATGTGCACGATGTTTTCCACGTTTCACAACTTCGAAAATACGTGCACGATCCAAGTCATGTGGTTAGCTTCGATCAGTTGGAGCTACGTACTGACTTGTCTTACTCGGAGGAGCCTATTCAAATTTTGGACCGCAAGGAGAAAGTGCTACGCAATCGGTCGAAGTCCTTGGTCCGCGTGCTTTGGCGGAACCATTCAGTCGAGGAGTCGATGTGGGAGATGGAGGCGGAGATGAAGGAGAAGTACCCTGCGTTATTTTTCTAAATTAAGGTCAGACCCTTGTTCTTAAGTTTCGGGACGAAACTTTTTCTTAGTGGTATATTATGTAGCACCCCGCTTTCGATAGGCGACGAAACTTCATAATATGCTTACGTCGAGTCAGATTGGCTGGGAACTTAGATGGCCATCTGACTCGATCGCTAAGCTTGGTAAACGAATAACGCCTTGCGGCATCGATTCAAATCGATTTGGACGGAAGTTACGAGAATCGATCCAACTAATGGAACGACTTCTGTTGGAATAAGTCCTAGATGCAGCGGGCTGCGTTTCGGCGAGTGAGCTCTCTATAAGAGTCCCTTCGACGGGACCGGACCGCTGTATGGTTTTCTTGGAGCTTTGCCGCTGGGCTTGATGAAGTGCTTTCGCGTCGTTTTTATGGATGCAATTACAATTTTGATGCAAGGGGAAAAAAAGGAATTCTAACAAAGCGTTGGTACCATTGCAGGAGCTCGTGTAACTAAGGATTGACATTGCATAGCGCTTGGACGATCGGCACGAAGCAAAGTAATCGGTGGACGATTCGACCCTTCTTTTCTACTCTGTCCCGTAAACTTATTCCGTGCTTCGAATTCATTCAAATCGAACGATGCCAAGTTAATTGCATGCCAATCCACTAAGGTCAAGAACTCGGGAAAAATGTATCGATTTTGAGTAATCTACTCTGAAAAATACAAGTTTCTCATATAAACAGAAAAATTTAAGGTTCTAGTAAAAAGATAGACTATTTCAAGTGCTGCAAAATAATGTGAAACGTCGATCATGGGTTATGATGCCTCGGACAATTTGGTGCCCACGGGACGCTAAATCGGTGTACGGCTTTGGGGAAAATGAATCGTTGCATGAGTTGCGAGAAATGATAATGTCGCTCGATACTATCCGCGCTATGCAAAACTGTTGCATATATAAAACTGTTCGCACATAGGCATGGTCATGGACAGCTTATGCACAAGTTCGTTTTCCTCGAAACGGTATTCGGGGCATCAGAACCGATTCGCCCTAGGGGAAATAATTTATCGTGCTTCGGCGCGAGACATGCGAGACCTTCAGTAAGGCTTACAACCTAGGTTGAAAGGGTAGCGTCGCATGCCAACTTCGATTAAGTCCCTAGTGGTGCATAGCACCAATGACCGCATATAAGATAGTCGCATGCTAACCTATTGTCTTATGCAGGTGTAAATATTATCTCTGTTTTCATGCAGGAACGAGCACGGCCGTGGTAAGAAATATGATAAACTGCGATGTTATACTATATGCTTTAATACTCAAAGACGGCTATCGAATATGAACTGAATTCATTTAGTTCTAATAGAAAGACAACTCTAAAGCATGCCTACCCTAACAATCAGAGTCGGATTAGACGAGTTGGTTCGTCTCGTCCACTTAGCAAGTGTGCTAATCCCCTCCCCCAATTTCCCTAGGTGCGGCGGGCGCTCCAACCTAAAACGAAGCTGAAGTGCGGAGATACGTTTTGAAGCTCTTCCTATGCTAAAGTATTTTGAAGCCAATTCAAGTCGACGGCTTATGTATAAAGGGGCGAATGTATGGGATGGCAAGCGTAGTTCAGGAAACTTGTCGAATATATTTTCTTTCTGTTTTTAATCAATGTAGCCGCAACAGCATCCAATGTAATTACGACTTGCACTTCGTTGCAAGCTATGAATGAAAAGCATTTCTATCTTCCTATACTGCATCTTAAATTCTGATATAATTTGTGAAGTTTCAACTTGGCGTATTTATATCAAATGCAACGTAACGTTCTGCCTTGTACGAGTGCAATTCCAGACTCGTACGGCATCACACCTTAGCGAGGACGATCGAATCAGCAAAATTAACATCGGGGACGAACGTTGTCGACTCGGGGCATGACACTTTCGACGGGACCGGACCGCTGTATGGTTTTCTTGGAGCTTTTGCCGTTGGATTTTGATGAAGTGCTTTCGCTTCGTTTTCATGGATACAATTACAAATTTCGAAGCAAGAAAAAAAGAAGAAATTCTAACAAAGTGTTGGTGCCATTGCAGGAGCTCGCGTAACTAAAGCTTGACGTTGCGAAGCGCTTCGACGATCGGCACGAAGCAAAGTAATTGGTGGGTGATTCGGCCCCTTCTTTTCTACTCTGTCCCGCAAACTAATTTCTTGCCTCGAATTCATTCAAATCGAACGATGCCAAGTTCATGCCAATCCACTAAGTTCAAGAACTCGGGAAAATCGTATAGATTTAGAGTAATTCACTCTGAAAATACAAGTCTATCACATAAATCAGAAAGTTTAAGGTTCTAGTAAAAAGATAGACTATTTCACGTGCTGCAAAATAATATGAAACGTCGATCGTGGGTTATGATGCCTCGGACAATTTGGTTCCTACGGGACGCTAAATCGGGAGTACGGCTTTGGGGAAAATGAATCGTTGCATGAGTTGGGAGAAATGATAATGCCGTTCAATACTGTCCGCGCTATACAAACTGTTGTATATGTTAAACTGTTCACGCATTGGCATGGTCATGGACAGCTTGTGCACAAGTTGATATTTTCTTCGAATCGGTATCCGGGGCATCGAAATCGAATCGACCTAGGGGGAATGTATAATCGTGCTTCGGCACTGATGCATTACGGGACCGTCAGTCAGGCTTGCAACCTAGACTGAGCGGACCGAAATACCGTTGAGATAGTCCCACATGATGTGTAACATCAATAACCGCATATAAGATAGTAGCATGCTCACCTATTATCTTATGCAGGTGTAAATATTATCACTATTTTCATGCAGGGACGATCACGCCCGTGGTAAGAAATATGATAAACTGATATGTTTCACTGTATGCTTTATTACTCAAAGATGGCTATCGAATATGAACTGAATTCATTTATTTCTAATAGAAAGACAACTCTAAAGCATGCCTACCCTAACATTCAGAGTCGGTTTAGACGAGTGGGTTCGTCTCGTCCACTTAGCAAGTGTGCTAATCCCATTCTCCCAATTTCCCCAGGTGCGGCGGGCGCTCCCAACTAAACTGAAGCTGAAGTACGGAGAGGCATTTTGAAGCTCTTCCAATGCTGAAGTATTTTGAAGCCAATTCAATCGACGACTTATGTATAAAGGGGCGAATGTATGGGATGGCAAGCGTTAGTTCAGGCAACTTGTTGAGTATATTTCTTTCTGTTTTCAATCAATGTAGCCGCAACGACATCCAATATAATTACGACTTGCACTTCGTTGCAAGCTATGAATGAAAAGCATTTCTATCTTCTTATACTGCGTCTTATATTCTGATGTGATTTGTGAAGTTTCAACTTGGCGTATTAATATGAAAAGCAACGTAATGTTCTTGCCTTGTACGAGTGCAATTCCAGACTCGTACGACATCACGCCTTAGCTAGGACGATCGAATCGGCAAAGTAATATCGGGGACGAACGGTTTGTCGACTCGGGACGTGACATGTGAAGCTTTCTGATTTGAAGATTCAGAAGCTGGGAACAAGGACTACGAAGACTATATTCCTAGGTTATGCTGACAAGAGTGATGCTTGGAGGTTCCTTGATGTTGAGTCAAATCACATCATTGAATTTCACGATGCAGAATTCTTTGAAAATAAATTTACCAGACACAAGAACATTGTTCTTGCAGACATTTCAAAAAATAATGTGAGTGCACAAGAAGCTCAAGTTCCTTATGAAGAGGTAGTCCAAGAAGAAGTTGTTGCTGCAGAAACAACTGCTGAACTAGAACTCGCAGAACCAGTGTCTAAGCGAGTGAGGAGACAGAAGGACTTCGGAGAAGATTTTGTTACCTATCTTGTGGAAGTAGATCTGCTTACCTATGATGAGACAATGAAGACCAGAGATGCTACCTTCTGGAATGAGGCTATAATGATGAGTATGACTCAATAACCTCCAGCAACACGTGGGTGTTAGTCGATCTGCCAGAAGGAGCAAAACCAATCGGATATAAATGGCTTTTCAAGAAGAAGATGAAGGTCGATGGAACTGTTGACAAGTTCAAGGCAAGATTAGTTGCCAAAGGGTTTTCTCAGAAGTAAGGGATCGATTATTTTGATACATATGATCCAATAGCATGGATGATTACCATCAAGATGATTGCTCTAAGCGTAATTTACAAGCTGATAATTCATCAGATGGATGTTAAAACTTCTTTCCTGAATGGTGAATTGACCGAAGAGGTTTACATGCAACAACCACAAGGATTCATCGTCAAGGGCCTCGAAGACAAAGTCTGTAAGTTGGTGAAACCTCTGTATGGTCTGAAGCAAGCTCCCAAGATGTGGCACGATAAGTTTGATAAAGTCATAAGATCAAACGACTACAGGGTCAGCGAGACGGACAAGTGTGTGTACACAAAGTTCACTGACAGAAGAGGAGTTGTCGTTTGTCTGTACGTGGACGACATGTTAATCTTGGGTACAAATCAAGCAAGTGTCTCTGAGACAAAGAATTTCATCTCGTCTAAGTTCAGCATGGAGGACTTAGGGGAAGCTGATGTTATCCTGGAGATAAAGATCATCTGGATGGAAACTTGAGTGGCATTGTCACAATCTCATTACATTGAGAAGATGCTCACATGTTATGGATATCAGAATCTTTCAGGGATCGATATGCCTTATAGGTGTGACAAGAAGCTGAAGTCAAATCCAAGAAAAAGCGTCAGACACTTGGAGTATTCAAGCGTCATCGGGAGTTTGATGTATGCGACTACTACCACAAGGCCTGACATAGCTTTTGTCGTGGAGATGCTGAGTCGGTTCACGAGCAATCCAGGTGTAGAGCACCAAAAAGCTGTAAAGAAGGTTATGAGATACCTCAAAAAGACTCAGAAGTATACACTGCACTGCTGCGGAGATCCAAAAGCGGTGGAAGGCTTCAGTGATGCAAGCTGGTACTCAGAAGTAGAAAATAAAAA
Organism: Iris pallida; assembly: GCA_029216955.1. NCBI lineage: Eukaryota > Viridiplantae > Streptophyta > Magnoliopsida > Asparagales > Iridaceae > Iris > Iris pallida. Next base: position 4,957,940 of record JANAVB010001995.1, read on the forward strand.
GTCCACAGGAGGATATGTTTTCTTCATGGGTGGAACTGCTATATCGTGGAAGTCAAAGAAGCAGACTATGTTGTCTCACTCTTCTATGGAATCTGAGTTCTATGTACTGGCAGGTACAGCGGATGAAGCAGAATGGCTTCTGGAGCTCATGTATAATTTTCTAATGGTTGATGTGCAGATACCGACGGTACCGATGTACTGCGACAACTAGACGACCACAACGGTAGCATCGAATGACCTCTTCAATGGTAAGAAGAGGACTGTGCGCTTAAGGCACAGAGCGGTAAATGATCTTATTAAAAGAGGAGTCATTGCCATAGTTGATGTTCGGAGTCAGGAGAATCTGGCAGATCCGTTCACCAAAGATTTCAAGCGCCAGCTGGTTGAAGACACAGCATGTAACATGGACTTGAAGACACTCTGATATTATTTCTTTGTAATTCTAATATAAAGTTTTATGCTATTAGTTCAAAGAGAAATCTACTAGGCATCTAGTTTTTAGTTCAAAAAAGGACAATTGACTGGAAAAATATCAGGAGTAGTGGGCAATCCTTTGGGATGTTGCGGGGTGATCAACCCTGAACTACTATTGTCTATTGATTGTTTTTTACAAAGAACAAAGTCCCGCGGAAGGATGGCTTGGAAGCCTTAATGAGTTCTTGGGCATCTGAGATGTCTGGCGTGCTTTACAGGAAGCACGGGTAGCTTAGCACTACTAAGGAGCATAGTACTCCATGCTACAGTGGGGTGACACCATATGAGGTACCTAGTGAGGGTAAAGCCTCGGCTTCGGGCCAAGTAAGTGGCGTAGCACCGCACATAGGCAAGATGGCCTAATGTTGTATAATGAATGAAGAGTGGTAGGCAGCACTACAAAGAGGCTGTGCCTCATGTTACAGTGGGAGACACCACATGAGGCAGTGCCTCGGCTTTGCAAGCTATGTCACAGCAGTGTAACACCGTGAGGAAGCAAAAGGCTTCATGCTGAGTAGTTTGGCACTACAAAGAGGCTGGAACTCATGCTACAGGTAGTATAACACCACATGAGACAGTGCCTCGACTTTGGGCCATGTCATAGTATTGTAGCACCGTAAGGAAGCAAAAGGCTTCATGTCAAAGACTCTTTAAAAAGAACTCACCTACAATATATAAATGGAGATGTAGGTCGTCTCTTGAGGGAAATCTTGTAGACACCCAAAAAACCAGGCTGGCACAAGGCCTTCAATGTGCAGCCAGAAGCACAGTTCATGTCATTGTGTGAGTGGAAAGAATTGCAGCTATGATACAGAATTCAAGACTTAGTCCATTCTTGTATCATGATGTTAATTACTTAACCCATGCGGGAAGATTCAAGTCGCAGCGACATCTATCCTAATGCATGATGGACAGTAACTGTGGAGAACGCTCAACCCATATATAGAGATATGTAGAAGATTGTTGGTGTATTGCCTTAGAGAACTTGAAAGATAGTCCCACATTGCCTAGGCCAAATGGATTGTATCTCTATATAAAGCTTTACTTGTGTTGAAAGAATCACATGAGGTCTGGAGAGGCACATTGGTGCCATGTGGGAAGATTTTTCTAGTGAAAAGAAGGCTAACCCAACAAAGAAGCATTAATGCATTTTGTCATGCACATGGAATTATTTTCCTATGGAGATAAGTCCCGAAAGGGCTTAGCAACTTAGACTCGGACTCGGACTCGGGCTCAAAGGCGCAAAGTGGCACTTTGTTGGCGCACTATGCACTTAGCACATCAGCATCGGTGCACTGGTGCACACAGGTGCACGCAGGGGCTGCGTAGGTGCCTCGGGGTTGCGAGGCTGCGCTGCTGCACAGCTACGCGCAGGCACGCAGGCTGTGGGGCTGCGTGTCTTTGCTGCTGCGCAGCTATGCGCAGGCACGCGGGCTGACGGGTTGAGTGGGCTAAGGGACACAGGCAGTTCATGATGTGGCTGATTGGAAGATTTCAGCGGTTATGGAAAGATTGAGTCAATTAATCAGATCCATCTTTTGTGGGATTTGAATTTAATTCATTCAAATCTTTCTATTATTCGCTCCTACCTTTTTGCAATCAGTTACGATCAGGATTTGGATTAGGGTTTCCTTCTCTATAAATACTCTCTTCGTACTTTCATTGAGGACTTAGGCTGAAATTAAGTTACGAAGAGAGCTGCGCCGCCTCTCCCATTTTAGTCCATCGGAGTTCTTCGAGTTCGTGAAAGGAGGTAACAGCGAGCGTTCCAGAAGTTCTTTCGAACTTGCTAGTTCCTGGAAGCAGATCACAATAGGGCGAATCTTGCTTTGAGTTAACGGTGATCTTAATCACCCCAGCAAAGTCGTCTTCATCAACTTCGGTTCTCACAAAGAGACCGTGACTTCCACTCACGTTCTCACAAAGAGACCGAGTCATCAATTCGTATCTCACAAAGAGAACGAGTATGCATCTCTCTCTCTCTCTCTCTGTCTAAGACGATTTGGAGGGACGGTGAGGCCCCTCGCTGAATTCAATGGCAAAGCAATCATAGCATTCATCAAAAGATTGCGTCAAACATGTAGCTATAAATGTGTGCATATGCTACTCGATCAAGATGCCATTCAAAAGTGTCACTGAAGGGGTCAGTAGGGGCAGTGCAAATTTATTGATCAATAAACAGGATGTCGACAGAACACACTACCTGGTGCCAGATAGAATTTAAAGGCTAGCTAGCTGGAGGAAAGGAGCTAGACTGCAAGTGAGTGAACGACTGTAATGGTATTTTATGTCACAAGGGCCCATTTCTCTGAATGCGAAGCAAATTAACCAGGCTGCAGCTACAATCTATGCTATGCCCCCAGCTAGTTAGGACCACAAGGTGAGGGGGCTATGGTAACTTGTAAAGTATCTCAATGCGATGTTTAGTGGAGAAAAACATAGTTAACTACATAATGGAAAACAATCACAAACACTTCAAAATGACAGTAATTAACTATAACCAAATCATCAGCATCATAATCAACATCATCTTGGGTGGTCGGACTAAGTACAGAAGCATAAGAAAGCACCATTAAAGATTGACAAGTTTCTATCACCCCCCTGACGTCAATCATCTATGTTGGTGTCTTCCTCGTCACAGTTGCTAGCTACTCGCGGAAAAGCATATAATGACTCTCTTCACTTTGATTAATTATCAGCTAGGATAATCCTGGTTGGTATGTACTTATGTTTAGTCTTAAAAGAAAAAGACTATCCTCACTTTATCCGTACCTGAAGTTAACACTTGGATCTCGTACCAGTTAGCCTCCGACATAACAGATGTCGTGGAAGCACGCGGCCATCATCTCGTCATCGGTCATCGTCGCCGCCGTGCGGCAGTGCATCTTAGGTTGGATGGGCATGATGGAGAAGATGGGCACATGAAGAAGTAGCTAAACTAGTTCACTAGGTGAAGGTAGCTTAGTGAATTTGAACATGGCGTGTTTGCTAGCTAGTAATGCACGTGCCCTGCTTCTCCATCTTGCACAGCCCTCCTTCCAGTGCCAAAACCTCTCTCTCTCTCTCTCTCTCTCATATTCTTGTAAATGAGGGTTTAATGAGAGCTACAAGGGCTGAGCATGAACATATAAGGGGGTGAGATCGAGTGGTAGCTGGGGAGAAACCAACCTCAGAATTAGCACGGTGGGGTCCAAGCCAACAATATTTTGCCAAATGCCTTTGGATGACAACTATGGCAGGAGAGCATTTTGGCCTATATATGTATTGTAAAGATCCCCTTGCTTTTCCTCGCAACATTCACAATAGTGAGTTTCAAGGGGTTGGCTTCAAAATGCACCAACCATAACTACGTGCGTAGCATTATATATATGTAACCCTAATATATATACATGAATAATATGAACTCAGTAACCTGATTCATTACCAAAAATCCTACTGCCTGTCTCTACAGGGACGGACATATGTCCCAAACATATGTGTACATTTCTTTGATTTATGGCTTCACAAGAAACAATGTGTGTCGATAAAATTCATAGTTTGCAGTATCGGTCGATATCGTGTTCGTCCCGATCCCATACCGACACATTGGCGGTCTCTTTTTCAGTCAATTCGGCAAAAAAAAGAATAAAAAAGACCAATCAACAAGGGTGTAAAATTATAGTAAGGTTATAAAAGATTGTAAAAGAAGAAAACTTATATATAGCAGGTAAAAACCAATCTGTAAGGATGACTACTATTTCATTCAATTTTAAAACTACTAAAAGATAATACAAGAAATACTTAGAATTATGACTAAATTAAAATTTTTTTTTTCTTTCTAAAATTTCATTTTTGCTTATACTAAAAAAATCTGATATTCCGGCTCGAAACCGTTGATACTGTCGATACCGTCGGTCACAATACTCATAGGAAGGCTTATTTTAGGTCCAATTCCATCCATATTAGTTGAGGCAATTCAGACTTGCTCATGGGGAACTGTTCGATATCGATACTGCGAACAATGTGTGTCGATAAATTAGCAGTGCAGATGTACTATTTATCATGGACCACTTTGATCATCTTATTTTTCACACTTATTGATTCCATTTACTTGTAACTAGCCCTCTAAGCTAGGTCTCCTCTCCGGTCTGCGTCTGTCCCCTCATTATTTTGTGAACGACAAGATGTTACCGTTGGTCCAGATAAATTTCTATGGAGGTGACATGTTCCGAAACAAGTTGCGACAAAATTAAACGTATTCGACTAGAAATGAATAGATTGGTCCCTTAATAATCGCCTCAAATCTGGACTTTCGGTGCTAGTTAGGACATTATGAATGTCAATTTCACAGATTTTCGGATCCTAAGACAATCTACTGATGGAGGTACTAATACCTAATAACTTGCAATAAATTCGAATTTTGGTGTCGTGTCAGTGTGATATAATAGCTTCGTAGCTATATATATATGCTTAATTCCTCCGAACTGATTAAAACACCTGATATTGAAAGGCTAGCTAAAGCAAGAGAATAATATTGTTCCTACCATCTTTTTCTACTTAATTTAAACGTTGAGATGCATGTATGAATTATGCTCAACGTTTAATGGTAAAAAGTTAAAGTTATGGATCTGATCTTATTCCTTAGGCTAAGTTAGATATCTTTGTAGATGTTGACAGCTCTACTGAAGGTTTTACTGCAGGTGATCATGTTCTAGAGAGCAAACAGGTCCTCCTCTTCCGAGAACCGTTGAAATTAACAGATGTTTGACGGTGTCGTCGTCGTCGGTGTGTACCATTTGTATGTAGGTCGTGTATCTCGTTGGACGCCAAGCAGCAGTATCAGAAATTAGTGAAAGAGTTTGCTCGCACTTCAAAATAAGACCGAGAAAATGGCAGAACCAATGATTGGATATATAACTTTGTCATCAAATCAAAAAAAATGTTAACCTATAATTCTTATTCCAAGTTAGCTTTCACTGTATGAAGCATTAGTTTGTTCATGACTATTTGCCTTTTCGTCACATCAAGATATACATAGGGTTTAGTTTTGCAACTGGAATAGGCCATTTTTAAGGAAGGGTTAAAGAGCCCATAATTGGTAAATTCATAGGTTCAATTCCTGCTGGATAAGACCAAATCTTACTGCCACATCAAGATGAAAACGATTCTATATAACAAGACAAGGACATAGGTCAAGCTCAGTCTGAACGTACCATCAATGTCAGTTGATGAGAAATCAAGGCTCATTTTACTAACACTCTCCTAGTCTATGGCTAATTTGTTACAGTGGTCCTAGAAAACAAGACAGACTTGTGGACCCCGATATATCAATACGGATGGCCTACGGATACCATCAGACACACGGAAAGACAGAGAAAGAAAGATAGTAGCCACCTAACCTAACAAGTGATCCAGCCAATTGTGGACATAATTTCTTACTGGCTTCATTGCACATTTACCCTAATAAAGAGAAAATATTACGTCACCGGCGGACAAATTCTCATGTCGCAACAGATCCAGATGATGGACGTTTCCGTCGCTAATGTGACATATTCTGTCACTAAACAGTAATAGCGACGGAACATCGACCAAAATTTTTTGCCGGTAGTCTATATGTCTGTTTTCGGACACTCGAAAATAAAGCGTAGAAAGAACTTATCTTCTCGGAGGAAAACTTGTTGAACTTGTTACAACTCAAAACCGATTTACAAGAAGAATGTAAGAATATAAAATTTTGAGCCAAGTTGAAATTTTGGAAAGAAGGAACGATGGAGGTCGAATCAGCACGTGATTCCTATATCCTGTTGACGATCTGACAAAGCTTCGGAAAGTGCAAGAACACCAAGTGAGCAAAAACTTGTGTCTTTTACTGCCACGTAAGTTGTCCTGTGGTGTCACGACCAACACCCGGTATAGGGGCACGAGTAGTGAACAACGTCCAGCCTACGCTGCAACATTGGCGATAGAACGTTGTCTAGATCACTAACTATCTATCTCACACAATAATATAATGTACATGTCATAGATCTCAACTCCAAAATAGAGGACAAAGTACAAATGATAATACTAAATATCCAATCACAATCCACTACCAAAATTTAATGATTTAGCGACGGCAATATCCGTCGCCGATCCGTCGCTAAACCAGTTTAGCGACGGATCACTGTAACTACCTCGATCAGGAATTTCTGATTTTGAAATTTCTTGAGTTATAAATTCGTTTCATGAATTTTTAGTGTTCGTTTTGAAACCAATGTCACTATTTTTTAAAATATATAAATATTACATTTGGATTATTTTAAATTTATTTCTAAACCTGATTATTGTTATCTAATTATTATTTATCTTGTGGGCTTATTAAGGTTGGACTTTCTTCTTTCTGGACCTTTATGTACCTTTAGGATTACGCATTTTCATATTTTCCATGGAATGGCATATATTGTCTACTATGTGATAGTGGTTCTTCTTTGATAACCAACTCATGTTACCTATCCAACTACTTTTCGGTAACTTACATACAATAAGGATCTTATATCTGGCCAATCCTTTTCTTGCAATCCGAATGGCAACAATTTTGTGGATGACCATGTTTTGTGTATTATATTGCTAATTTAGGTTTCCGAAAAATAGCTATTTAGAGGCAAAAGGAGAATATTAGAAATTATAGGTAGTGTGAACTTTGATTTGTGACTGCTTACCAAGTTTAGGCTGTAGACTTTTGCTAGAGTGATTAGATTAGTAAAGTGATTTATTTAGCTAACTAATGAGATTAGTTAGTATTTAAAGAGTAGTTATAGCTAATTGTTAAGTTAGTTGGGGGTTAGTTAGATAGCCTTCACCATGCCCCAAGATCTATTTCTATTTACGAGCATTGCCACTCTACTTGTGGAGCACTCCACTCTTCCTATTTACTCTCCACTCTTTCAATACTTTATTACAATTTTCAAATTTTCACTCATATCAGCTCTTGTCACTCTCTCCTAATGACCACCGGCCAACCACCGGAGCAGCAATAAGCCGCTGCCATCCTCCATGCCTACACCTCCCCATCATCAGGTCGCCACCACTCGGCGACCTCTCTTGTTTCTCTGCAGAACAACACCACCATCGTCCCGAAGTAACTCCGTGACTGCAGTGTTCATCATCACCACCATTGATGTCACTCTCTGCCTTTAGTGCCTCACCAACATGCAACGTGCAAGTTGAATTCAAATCTCAGGTTTCAGTTTTCCTGAAACCAGTGACAGGTATAACCCCCAACCCAATTGCAAGACCCATTTCGATGATCCTTTTCCCCACACAAACACGACTAACATATTCATCTATCAATACACATGTAGGTGAGTCCAATTTCTAATAATTAACAGCATTTAACAGTTAAAAATAATTTAAAACAGAATCAACTCAGTTCAGCTAGGGGTTGTATCAGGAAAATTGGGATTCAGGAATTCGAACTCGATTTAATCATTAAATTTACAAAACAAAGGTTGGTAATAGGTGTCACACATGTGAGTGTACTAGGGAGTGTCTTCGTGTCCAAAAAATGGACACGAATCGTGTCCAAGAACCACACGAACACAGACACACAACTGTGCACATATAATCATCGTGCACGTGTGCACGCGCGTCTAACACACGACACACGACACGACACAACTCGTGTGCGTGTCCAGAGGTACACCTAGGGTAGGTCTAGGTTCGTGTCAACCTGAAACGTGTCTACGTGACACATAGGCACGACACAAACCCCGTGTCAGCAGCGCCTGTGCGCGTGCACAGCCGCCTGCGCGCGACAGCGCGCGGCCAGTGCGGGTGTGTTTTCTCCACGTGTACTCCACAAGATGCTCCCAAATTTTGGGAGCATGGTGACAGTCACTGCCCCCTGCTCTCCACAAAAATTTGGGTCTCGACATGTCCTGTGTCTCGAGTTCTAACCCCCGATAGGCAGGACACAGCCTAGGGCTCGTGCTGCGTGTCCAGGCCAAAATTCTCGACACAAACGGACACGAAACACTAAACAACCTTCACAAATATTCTTACACACACCTAGATCTACAAATCTATGTAATTAGTTTTCAAAAATACGAAAATAATTTCCTAAGAGACATTTCTATAAACACCTATACACCTATCATGATACGTGTCCGATACGGACACGAAATGAACACAAATTGTGCCCAAATCTCGGGGACATCTAGGAAACCCTAAAACCTAGCCTTATATGCAAAGAAATCAGAAAAAACTATGAGTTTAGATGGTTTACCTATTGAGTGTTAATGCTCAAGAAAAGCTTCAAAAAGGATGATTCCAAATGGCAACTCCAAATCTCCAAATGGCACACAAACTGAGGTGAACCTCCAAAAACAGTAAAAAAAACATAAATTAGATCCTAATGCAAAAGACTAGGGTTAAAAAGGAGTTAAAATGAATAAAATAGGATTTTAGAGGAATGGGAAAATACCTCTCCTTCCAAAATTAGGGCAAACTCAAAAGAAGCAAGAACACACTAAGAGATTACTTATAGGCAAGGGAAAACCCTAATAGTGGCTTCCATGGGTGGGTTTAATTTGGTTTTGGGCTTAAGTCATGGGCCTATGGCTTAATTACTAGTCTTGAAATTGGTAAGTCATAAGTCACTGACTTAAGTCACTAGTCATGAACTAATTTCACTTAAACTAATCCTTCCTACCTTAAAATTAATTTCTAATTACTAAAGTAGGTTAACTTGAGTTAGACTAGGGTCTCCAACTAGGGTTAGCTTCTAGGCTAGTCTACAAGTCTCAACTAGCTCAAGTCAAAAATCAAAAACACCAATTAAATAAATCATCAAATAATTCAAAGAGGCCAAATGACCAAAATACCCTCATGCTCAAAAGTGAAAATAAATCATCCTAATGTCATGGTTGGGCTCTAGGTCAGACAGTCTCTCGGGTTACGCTAGCAAGCACATCAAAATCACGTCATGATTGTAAAATAGTTTTAAATGATTAAAAATCACCAAGAATCATATCATGATTTAAATATCATTAATAAAAGATTAAAATTACAAAATTTTAAAATTAACCTCATTTAGAAAACTGGGTGTTACAACCTTGCTCTGATTGCTTGGCCTTGGATTTGCATTCACTTTTGAAGTGGCCCTTCTTGCCACAATTGAAGCAAGCCAAATGGGACTTTGGCTTCTTTTTCTTGAAGGAAGTCTCCTTGACTTTCAGATTGTCAGGGTCCTTCTTCTTGCTGTGGGAAACCGCCTGCTTTTCCCTTGGTTTCCTGGTATGAACCATGTTGGCGTTAGCCAATTGCTTGGACAGTGCGTCCACTTTCAGTTGAGCCCGCATCTGGTCCTCAATATACAGTTCCTGTAGGAGATCTTCGAGAGAAATCTCCAACTTCTTCCTATGCATGTTTGCATAGAACTTGCTCCACCCAGCAGGGAGCTTAGAGACGATCCCACCAACCATAAACTTGTCGGTAAGGGGCATCGTCTCATCCTCCAACTTCTGTCGCGGCTTCAGGAACTCCTTCACCTGCGGCAGCATTGGCTTTTCGTCTTCAAAGAACCACTTGTGATATTTCTCAACAAGAAATATCTTGTTCCGGTTCTTATCTTCGTCATAAAGTTTCTCCAGAGACTCCCAAATCTCTTTGTCAACAGTCTTCTTTGAATAAGATTCGGCAAGGGAATCTTCCATAGAATTTAGGATCATAAGCCTGCAAATGCTATTGTTCCTTCTCCACTTGTTCTGGTTCTTAGCAGCCGTAGCGATTGTGGCTACAGATCCAGTTTCTGGAACAGTAGGTTCCTCCTCAATCAGCACGTGATCAACGTCTCTGTGTTGAAGAGTGAGATAAACCTTCCTCTTCCGGACTTGATAATGATTTCCATCAAACTTTTCTAACTTACAAAAGTCAGTATTGAGGAGTAAAGCATTAAAGTTTTCCATCGTAGAAATATAGCTTTGAGATTTTTAGTGCCGGGGCACAATTTTTTTGATGGAAAACTGAGAAGATGAAACAATTGTAAAAATAATGTTTCAACGCAACACTTCAGGGAAGGTGCGTAACAGAGATCCTTGGAGGATTCTGGTAAACGAAGATCTTAAAAAAGATTTCGTTATAGCAACTGAATGACGTACTTCTAAAAATAAGGTACTAATCCGAATTGCTAGCAGTAGCGAAGATGATAGACGAAAGATGGAAGATCTCCTGCTGGGGTAAATAATCACCGTTGCTCAAAGCTATATTCGCCCCACACGAATAGCTTCCAGGAACCAGCAAGTTCGTCGGAGAACTTTGGAACACTCCTGCTCTTCTGACTCCTCGGATCGTACATGGACTCCCGTGCAAAAATAATGCTGGTGCAAAGCTTCTCTTTTCTCTCACAGCCTCTGTTTACTTGTGTTAAAAAACACTTGTAAACTTTTTTAACTTTTTGTGTACTCTTCTTATTTTGTCCTGTGGAGAGAAGAGACCTTATATAGGCCTGAGTGGCAGCTGTCCGGTTTGCACAATGTTCGGATGTGGTAAAAACCACTCCGAACGTGCAGTAACCGCACAGATCATGCACAGGCACGATCTGTAGCAAGTTGCGCCACTCGTGCACCCCGCGCGTCTTGCACACCGCGCGCAAAATGCGCACGCCAACAAAATGCCACATTACTCCTCATGAGTCCGAGTCCGTGTCCGTGTCCGAGTCGCTAAGTCTCTACGGGACTTAGCTCCCATGAAAATAAATTTCTCAAGAGCAAAAAGCATGAATGCTTTACCATGGAGCCCTATCCTTACCTCCTAGTAAAATCACCCAAATGGTTCCCTCCTTAAGGTCACCACCCCATGTGCATATCCCAACAACACATACAAGTATATATATTGAGATACCTCATGGTGCACTTTCCGTTTGGGACTAAACTTCACTAGGCTCTCAACATGTCAAGGAATTAAGAGCACCAACAAATATATCATATTAGATAGTTGAATACTTAGTGTTTTTTTTTAAATAATTAGTAGTCTTTAAATAGTTATTTAATTATTTATTAATATTTTTTAATTTATTTAATTGGTTGGTAATATGCACGATTTATACAGCTCATTTTTGAGTCATTTTGAAGTCTCTTAGAATATAGTGTTAGAGATAGAGATAAGAGAGGAGAATCCAATGACGCGTTTGTAGGCTAATCTACTTATAACTGTCACGACCAGACACATGATGCAATTTCAATTAAGTACTATTTTATTTTATACATGCACCCACTACAACTCACGTAAAAGTTGTTGAAGAATGCTTTAGATATTTAAAATCTCTAACTTGAGAAAATTCAATGTTGATATACTGTTGATTGGAGAGATGATTCAAGTGATAGCATGTCTGCCTCTGACTATTGTTAATAGAGAAAAAAAAAAAAAGGTTGTTCCATGAAAAAGCAAGCAACAAAATGTTGCTGTAACGTATCTGCCGAAGCATTGTGGTTGCTACTACAATATATTTTGTGATAATAAATTAAGCTTTTAGATAAAGTTTTCTTAAAGCTTCCTGCTAAGATATTTTGTGGTTTCTCCTTCAAACTTTTAGATAAAGCTTCATGCGAAGATATTTTGTGATAATAAAGTCGGAATGCACCATCTTTTATGATCGGATATTTCAAGAAAGGACAAAATGTATAGAGGCAGGGCCGGTCCTGAGTTTATGGGGGTCCTGGACAAACTTACAAAATATGGCCCATATAAATGGGCCCATATATAATAAAAAAAAATCCTGAAATAAAGGTAAATAAAAAAAATGTTACAACCAAGGATTGAACCTAGGACCTCTAATATGCAAGTATAACCCAATAACCACTACACCACAACTATTTTGTGTTTGAAAAAAATCATGTTACATATTTGTTCTATTTTAGGTACAAGATTATTAATATACGTATGTAAAAATAAATATTTTGGACCCCCAAATTTTTTGGGGTCCTGGACGGTCGTCCTGGCCGCCCTGGGCCAGAGCCGACCCTGTATAGAGGTTGCCTGAACCATACACACACACACACACACAAATACTTAAAAAATAGTACAAATCAGGTAGCAAATATCTTCACCAAAGTAATGTAAACAATTAAGTCTAATTAATATAAAAGAGGGAGGGGGGATGCGGATATTTATTCTCACCAAGTTGTTGCAATCTTGAGGAGACAAGGATCATATCCAATTATTTAATTGTTATAGTCTTGTAACTATTATTATATCATAGCTATTAGTAAATAATTATATGCTTTTGTTGGTATTAATTAACTATCTTATTATGTTGAGATATAAACAACAACACCTTCATTTTGTCGAACCGAGAGAAAGAACCGCGTGTAGGATCACACTGATGTGGCATCCTCTCCTTGACGGAGTTGGAGTCTAGTGCTAGCACGAGGGGTGGCTGGAGCCAAGGGCTGCTACGTTAGTGCTGTCTGCTGCACGCAATTCTTCCAAGTATTCACTATCCTTCCAATTATTCAATTTTTCTTCTAATTTGTCTGCTATGTTTAAACACGTATCCGAAAAAAATTAATAAACTTTGTAATTTATCAAAAGAAATAAAGAGAAAGAATTGAATATTCTTTTGCACTTTATTTCCTTCACTTTCTGAACTTGTTTCGATCCCATTGGTGTAGATGGATACAAAACACTTGCAGGTTCACGTTGTAGTAGATTTATGGTATTATTTATTCACAAGCAAGCTTCTGTTACTTTCTTGAATCAATCTTAATCTCATCTCAATAACCATTATACTAACGTCATGCTTCACTTTCTCACCCACTCCAAAAAGAAATATCCTGATACATTGGCTTGTCCTTTAGCTAATCCCTCAGGAAGACGTTTTATGTCTTGGTCTGCGACAATGGAAGCTAATGACAAATGGTTCCTATTAGGAGACACCGGCCGGCCTTGTGTGGCCGTGAATATTGGGGGATACTTGACTAGGCACTTGCAAGTTGCAGCCCTTGTTCCACTTCTTCTTGTCACAATCAAAAAATGTAGGACCTTGGGACTATGCACTCTAAAGATGGGACTCAATGAACCATAAAAATTGGGGAGCAACATATGTAGGCAATTGCTAAAGACACTACAAAAATTACTCAAAAGAGTTCAATTTTCTTTCTTTAATTTACCAGTTTGTCGTCGAAAAATTTACTCGAGGTTGGTCAAAAAAATTTATGACTGTCAAAAATTTTGACAGACCTACCAATATATTGGACTATTAAATAAATTGATAACCCAAAACTTTAGGACTGTCAAAATTTTAACAATCCTTCCAATAGGTAGGACTGTCAAATTTTTTGACAGTATGCATGTTTTAGGATTGTCAAAATATTTAACTGTCCTTCCAAATATGAAGGACTGAATTTTGACAGTCCTCACATCGTTGTATATGAAGGTCGGGGAGATCTCCTTGGCGTCACCCCACAGGACGCTGGATCTGAGGTCGAGAACTGTAGAAACGGTTGGCGGACAGGTCGAGGCGGCGGAGGAAGGAGAGGGAGCCGAGGGCGGGGACGAGGCGGCCGATGAGGGCGAGGCCGTCGAGGACGAGGGTTAGGGTCTGGAGGGGCAAGACGGTCGGTGAGGACGAGAGTTCGGGTCTAGAGGACAAGGGCGTCGAGGACATCGTTATCGGAGTCGAAGAATTGGGGGGTGGACAACCCATAGTAACTTTTTTGCTGTCCTGAATAAAAGTTGCTTAGTCTGAACTAGCACCAATACTTCAGCTGTCCCGAATAAAATGTGTAATGTCTTTAGCAATTAATTGCCTATTTGTATTTGTAGTATCAATTGTCTTACAGGGAATGAAATGTACCATTTTAGAGTAGTAGTCCGTAACCACACAGAATTCTGGATTCCAGTTCGGTCTAACATGAATTCTTGAATGGGTCCTATAATATACCAACCCACTCCAGAAGTGCGGAAGTTGGCATCTCCTCCGTGAAATCCATAAGAATGTTCTCCTACGGACCATACCATGATATCAACACAAGTCTCTCAGGAAACTGGTAAACTGCAGAGAAATTTCTGTCATTTTCTTCCTCACAAATACTCACATCCCATTTACCAGAGGTATCAACCACAGGAATGTGAATATGAAAAAATATATATATATATATATATATATATATATATATATATATATGCCTATAAAAATGATAATCTAAAATTATGTCACAAAAAATGGAGAAGATTATTTACAAAAAAAAAATTAAATTAAATTACAAGTATCACTATGAGCCTATTTTTCTGTCACTTTTATCCAAAAAAGGCTACAAGCATCGCTATGACCAGAGCGTGATCAACTCCAGGATACACTGTGAGTCGAAATTTGTGCCTCGAGTATATTACCTTCCCGAGCTTGTATAAGGGGTTTGTCTGCACAAAATAAGGGCGTTCAGTTTAACTCTCGATCTGCTACAAAAATGATGAATGGCATGATTAGCTTGTATTTGTGCGACAAAATTAAGAGAATTTTGAGGCCCTTCATTCACCTGAGCAACAATGGAATCTCCACTATATATTGTGCAAGATCTCTTAAATGGGCTCCCTTTCAACCTAAAATTTGGTATTTGATCTTCCAATTCTCTGCCAGATAAAAATACATTTAGCTCCGTTCCAAATTTGGAGTCGGATATTGACTTCACTACAAAGAGCAAATCCTCGCGCTCCCAGCTGTTCCCTCGGAAACACTGCCATCCATTCTACAAGCAAAGAGAAAAAAATTACCACAGAGAAGGCACAAATATCATATGCTAAAGTTGAACTGTAGAAGAAAGAATTCCATGTAATGAATGAGATCAGGATTTCAAGTTCTTATACATGAGATTATAAGAGGAACTCATAGATCAAACTACGAATACTCAGTCCATTTATAGACCTACAGGCCAGTGCTATAAGGTTAGTTTGGTTTGAAGTGGGGCCAATTTGCATTGCAGTTAAGTTTCATCCGGGAATCCCTTTGGTTCCAAACAAGGGGTGAGCTAAACGGTTTTCATCCAGATGGCGTTTCCTCAAATGTACCATATATTTCAGGGCTCAAATGAGAGTTTCCGAAACACTCGCCCAACTAGCATTCCCTAAATGGGAATGCTTGATCAAATGGGATGAAAAGTAACCACCGTAATTCAAACCAGGCCTTAGTCAAATGCCTAAACATGGAAGCCGTTACATTTTCTTACTTTTTATTACACCAACAGAAATCATGATGGGCAAACTCTGAATACTAGATATGACAGAAAACATAACAGGAACCTAGGTCGGCCAGTAAAATATGGGGGTTAAGCTTCATCTTCAAGAGGAAACAGCCCGGAAAAACCAGCTTGGTCCCTAATGACTGCTCAGTGATAAAGGAAGTGGTATCACCTATAGTTAAGAAAATACAGATTAGATTGGCAAGCCAATGTTGTAATGGTCAAGTTGTCTATCAAATAATAAGAGTTGTGTGCATGCATAGTGGCTGAATCCCAGTATGAGATTTCCTGCAGTCCTTGGTCTGCAGTAACATGAGGTGAGGTATAGAATTGCTGAATCGTGATATAATGCTTACTCCCATCATCTTCGTTTCCTATTCCTTCCATTTCCAGAATCTGAATGGAGTAGTCATCTAGCTTATGAGTGCTCAGGATCTGAGAAGTGCAGTGAAACGTCCAAACACTAGTGCATACAACATATTGCTAGTAGGAATCTGCCTTTGAGATTAAGGACGGGATTAATGAATCCCAACTAAAGTTGTGTGGAAGCTAAGATAATTCGCACCGACACCAACAAAACCTATAAAAGAATGATGATGGAAAAGTAAAACACAAAAGGAATTACATGGTTCACCCCAAATTAGGCTAGGCCATGGGCAAAGGCAATCAATAGGCTTTTACTATGCAAAGAGTGGAGTACAAGAGCTATGGAGGAAATCCCACCTCTAATACATTCACCAAACTATGAAATCAATGAATACAATGCATTTCACCAAACTCCTTGAATTTAATGGGCTCTATATAGACTGTGTGTGCTTTTTTATGAACTAACAGTTATTACTAATTTTTTACCAATCATCTTTGTTATATTCGGTGCATCTCTCATAGTTACTTAAGTAACTTATTGAGCCAATATAACTACTAAGTTACTTTATACTCTTCATTATTACCAAGTTTCAGGAGAACATTATAAATTTTTGATGATTCAAGCGAACCAAGAGCTATATAAATTTAAAACAATCTTGGTGCACTTGGTTATAAAAGAAAATTTCTTAATGAAACATATATGAAACTTTAGAAAGAGAACTTCACAATTATCCATCATCATAAAGGGTGTCTCTGCTACGAGCCTTCCGCTAACGCAGAGTTTGCTTAAGATCAAAACGAAACCTTACGTATATAGATGCAGAGATGGCTTCCACAACTCGAGCCCGCATCATCTAGGATGCAAGCAACAAGCCTTATTGATACGCCTAGCGACGTCCTCAATTATCCATCAACGATTCATGAAAAAAAAAAAAAAATCAAACGGCATCTTAATGTCACGAGACTCGTTAATACAGGATTTTGGACGTCTAAATGTATGCATCCCTGCCCACTTATTATGGAGTTTTGTTTTCATTACCTAAACTAGTTTCTCCAAGTGGCACTTCTCAAACTTGACTTGAACTATATGCACGGATAGAAACAACAATATCATACCACACAATAGGGATATGATGATATGACAAATTTGAAAAATTAGGATAAACTACACGTGTAATATGCTATTACACAAATATAAAAGTAAACCATTAATCCTTGTGATTTATCTACAATGATAAAAAACAACAAAATCAAAGTAATATAAAAAAAAACAGTTAACCTTGTATCACTCAGAATGAGAATATTGGAGGCTAGGAGCTGATTCACCGTAGTCCATACTAGAGAGAAAGGAATCATTTATTGAAAAGAGAAAAGTATCACAAAATGCCTTCATACTTCATATATTCCAACACTTTTTAACTTCTCACTAGCTTTATTATGTTTTCTTCTCCTTCGACTCAAGTCTACATCTTAGACATGGTAAATTAAGTTTTGTTTGACCATATCCTTAAGTATCAGAATATCTGATATGATCAAAGCAGGGTATGACACCACCATTGAAGTCTCTGTATAACGTAGCTTGTGGGCCAAGAACACTCTCAAAAGTTAAAGTTCAAAAAAAGAGTCAACAACTACAAAAAAGAAGAAAACAAGTCGGCAACTATTTTTTTCGATATTAAATACCTAAAACCACAACATAAAGATGAGATAAACAGAAAACAAGCATAAAATAATACTTGCATTAAATAATACTCTTAAAAGCACCTAGTTTCTGTTGGAATACTCGCTGAAGAAAAAAGAAATGCTCGCCAATGGACTAGAAAAAACAAGAAGCTTGTTGGGGTAAGGCTACTTTTGTAGGGTACTCTTTTGTAGGGTGAAGTACGTACACTTCAATGTATTCTCCAGATTACTATAATAAGTGTGCATAGAAGATTTAAACACCATGACAATGAACCAACCAATTAAAAATATATAAACTAAGGGCTAAAATACATGACAAACTATATTTATCACATTATATTGGCATGTGATTAGTAGAACGAAGGCAAAGTTTATAAAATATAATTTTAATCCGAAGTTAAAGGAAAAATGAGATGACAGGCCATATAAATAGATAAGAGATACATAAGAGTGAGAGGTTTCGATATTTATGAACAAACATTCATCAAGATGGAGAGATTGAGAAGTATTTCATGCATACAATTAAAACAAGATGGTCAACATGGAGTACTTCTAGAGTATTGTGAGATCACAAGATACATCTGAAGTTGAAAGAAAAATTATACAAAATTGTTATACGACCAACCATGCTTTATGGATCAGAATTTTGGACACTTAAGAAACATGTCTAGAAGTTAGTCGAGCTAAATAAGAATGCTAAGATGGATGACTAGTAATATATTGAAGGATATGATAAGAAATGAGTATATGCAGAAAGTTAGAGGTAACGTCAATTGATGACAAGATGATGAAAAGTTGACTTAGGTGGTTTGGACATGTGCAACGCAGACCCATAAATGTTCACGTATGAAGGAGCGATGCTATAGTAGTAAACGGGACAACTAGGCCAAGAGGTAGGCCTAGACTAACATGGTTTGAAATGTTAAAGAAGAATATGGATTTTGTTTGCGTTACAAAGGACACGACCCTTCACTGAGCCGAATGGACCAAGAGGATTCAAACCAAGGTTCAAAGTATTGGTATCGGAATCGGACCATTCCTATGAGTATCGGGATCGGCGGTATCGTCAGTATCGAAGGTTTCGGATCGGAGTATCGGATTTTTTTGTATCAAAAAACAAATAATTATTAATAAATTATTAATGTTTTAGAAAATATATTTCATACATTTAGGCATAATTTTAATATTTTTAGTGTTGTTTCTAGATATAAAAAGGATATGCCAGGGGTACGAGAGGGACAAGATGGTGGCATGGTAGTAATTTACATTCAGGTGTCAACTTAGACTAATCAAACCTAAACCTAGCTTTTTGTTCTAGTTCACATAGATAGACAGAGAAAAGAGAGAGAAAGAGATATGGTGAAAGGCTAACAAGCACACTTCTACATATATAAGGCTGTAAAAAAATTCTCTCTGTGGGTCTCAAAGCTAGGACGTTCTTGTTCTAATAGTGATCATCGCTCGTAAGGATAAAATTGAGAAAAAAGAAACATTCTCACACTTCCAGTGCTCTAAAAATCAGCCTAGGAGGCAGCTAGGCACTATGCGCCCGTCTAGTGCCCCCGACGTCCGATTATCCACGTTTTGAGGGTTTATGGACAATTCCTGCAACTTTAAGCAGGTTTTTTTTTAACCGCCTAGAATTAGGCAAAGTAGGCTCTAGGCACCCAATGTCCGTCCGACTAGCGCCTAGCGACTTCTACAACCTTGCTCACTTAAACGAGACTTGTATGCTAAATGAGGGGTGAGGAGATATGGAGAGCTGAGATAAGTTGTGAAGTGATTGTTTGTCTGAACTGGAAAGAAAGCCATCAAGAAAATCATTGAACGAAAACTGATGAAAACCATTTCTTCATGTTGTTTTTCCTAAACTTCCCCTTGTATCATCATACCATCACCCGCTAATAGAACACCAAATATATTCGAAACCAACATTTAAACAACCTGGGTCTTTTTGTATTATCCATATGTTGTACCGTATCCATATTTGTGCTTCATAAATGCAGGTGTTCATACTTGCTCACGTTTTTGGAATCTCTCTCAACTTAAGAGACGCAAAGTCATGATATCAGAAACATTAGGACATCCCTAATCAAGATAACCGAAACAGACACTCACGCGACAACCAAACGCCTACCTTGTCTCTCTTAATGGTTCTTTACTTTTTTGTGGTATTTTATAATTTTAGAACAAGGGTTTCCACCACTGGTGAAGGATACAATAAGATGCGGACATGCAACTGGTACTTCCTAGTTGCATCAAGCTTGTGACTTGGTGGCAAAATTGTTTGACATTCAAGTATTTTCGGAGTTTGTTTTTATTTCACATCGTGCTATCGGAATAAGCTCCTTTCCCAGTTGGGACTTGCTTCATTACGAAAAGCATGCAGAATTTTACTCCCACACTTTTATCCAAAAAGAAATGTCTAAGTTGCAACTATACATCGATTTTCCCTAAAGTAGTATACTCTGACAACAACTAAATATCCTCAACGGAAAACCCCTTCCTACGCTATTAAATGTGATACCTTATGCTACCTACTTTCATATTCAAATAAGGCCAATGTTAATAGCACTGCATTTTTTTTTCAGGACCACAAATTTTGGCAGTCCTTTGCACAGAGAGGACTGCCAAATGGCAGTCCTGAAAAATAAAGAAGTCTTTCTAGGATTGCCTTTGGCAGTCCTCTCTATGAAAAACTGCCAAAATTGATGCCCTGGAAAAAAATAGGTACCTTTAACACTCGCCTTTGTTAATGGTACCCTATTGTCACGTCAGAGATTTTGGGCCCCACCGAGATGGGCTAGAATAACTCTCCACGAGCTGGGGTTATGCTGGAAGTTTCCGGAATTCTCTAGAAGATGGTGGAATCCTATGAAAGGCCCAGGATCTTTCTAGAAGATGGTGGAATCCTCTTGAAAACTCAGGAACTTTCTAGATAACTCATAATATGATCTTTTTAGATATACTAAACTTATCATATAAATATCTAGACTCTAGAATAATCCCTGGAATATTCCGTTTCCAGAAGTTCTTGTAAGTCCTATGAGGGCCCTGTAAATAAGTGGAAGACTCATTTGTTCCTTACCACCCAAAAAGTTGTAAACTCTCTCTAGTATAGTGAAGTTTTCAATCTTCCAATCTCTCTCTTTTGCTTCACATTGTTCTCAATATCACTTTAGCGATCTAGCTAAGCGTTTGGAGAAGGCTGGCACAGATCTCAAGTAGAAAGCTTGTGCGCCGCACGAGTCGAAGTGTAGCAAAAACACTAAATCCATGACATTGTGCTATGAAAAGAGCCTAATTGATCAAGTATACAGTTTAGCTCAAACTCAAGTCAGTGATCCAGTGGTATCGACAAGGTTGTCAAAACCGCTATGCGCTAGTCGGACGGGCACCCTCGCCTAGCGCGTTTAGGCGGCCGCCTAAATCTTGGCGGTTCAAAAAATATAAAAAAATCCAAACAAAACCTACTGAAAATTATAGAAGTTCATAAAATCCCAAAACATGCATAGTCGGGCGTCGGGGGGTGGGACTAGGCGGACGCCTAGGGGGCATCGGACTGGCACCTAGATCTAGGCGGTTCAAAAAAAAAATTCCAAAAAAATCTACTGCAAAATTGTAGAAGCCCATAAAACCTAAAAACATGCATAGTCGAAAGTCGGGGGGACTAGGCGGATGCCTAGGGGGCATCAGACAGACACCAGGCACCTAGCGCTAAGACGGCTGCCTTTTAGAACAGTGGGTATCGGTATAAATAGGGAGGAGAGGCAAGAGAGATGTATGAAAAGAATACTTGTTCAGTTTTCATTTCATTCTAGTTTCTAGGTTTAGTTGTAGTTTTCATTCTTCTTCTTCTTCCCTATTTACTTTGCAATAAAAAACCCAAATTTTCCAAATATTTGAGTTCTTGATTACTTTTAGCAATTGATGTCAAATTCAGTTGTAATTCCACCATTGCTAGGCCGATCCACGATGGGGACACATCAATTGGTATCAGAACATCTCGATTCGATTCTTTAAATCAATCGAGAGGTTAGCTCGAGCAGTCGGAGCTCGCGGCGAGGATCACCGGAGGACCGTCGGAGCACCGTTAAGGAATGAACGCTAGTTCTTGAAGGTACAATTCTTAGTCTCAACACTATATTCGCCCAAGTGTTAGAAAACCTCCAAGACTGGTAGACTGTTGGAGGAAGTATTGAGAATTAGAGGAGGTGAAGCTCTCTCACCAGCCATGGCTACTCCACCCCCACCTCCTCCGACATTGCAGAACTTTCCACATAGCCCAATACGCCCCAGCAGTACCCCCTTCTCTGGATTTACATCATACACCACAATTTGGGATAGACTCTATAGGAATATACACCCCCATGTTTCAATTTGATCAGAACTCCTATGTACTCCACTATGAGGACAAACCAAGAACCTATGTACCAGTTTGATCAAAATTTCTCTATGCAACAGAACGCAAGAACATTCCAAGAACAATCGATTCTTATGCGAAGAAATCTAAGTACAAAAGTTTCTGGAAAAGTGTGACGGTGGAGATCGAGTACTGCAGCGGCTCCTTTACTCCGTTGACGATCCGATGATGAAATGAGACTTGCTCTTACTTTCTGGTGCCTTCGATGGAACTCTAGGGTTGCCGATCAGGAGAACGCCGAAGTTGAAGATTTTGATAGTTCTGTAGATCTTCTTCTCCTTGTCGTTCATGTTGTTGCGGGAAAACCACTCATATTTATAGGGGAGAGGGGCACAAATGCGATGTGCATTAGGGTTTCGAGATATGAAGGAATCTGCCGTCCTTGCACGGTACGAGCTTCTGTGGCGCTGACACGTGGCGGGTGCTAAGATTTCCCTCAAACGAGATCTCTGGTGATTATCAAAATAACCGAAGAAGGTGACACGTGGCGCGTGCCGATTTGCTTGTTCGGATGTAGCCGAGCAAATCTTGGAATTTTATCTCAGATTTGGATTCTGTGTAATCTTCATCCGAGATTTAAATCAATCTGCATTTATCAACTTGATCAATCCTAATCCTACCTTTGAGAGAGGCGGTTTAAGCAAACCGATTGGGTGGGACCATGCCGTCTGTGCTTCAGACAAGGCTGGCTGCGCTTCTGGGGCGACGAGTAGACTGTGCTTCTGGAGACGACGGAACCTCTGTGCTTTAGGGCGACAAGTGGACTATGTTTCGAAGACAACGGGGCCTCTGTGCTATTAGGGGCAACGAGTATGCTGTATTTCGGGTAAAGTCACTGTGCTTTAGGACGACGAGTAGGCTACGCCTTCAGATAGACCATTTTACTGTGCTTTAGAGTAGCAGTCGGGCTTGTGCTGGAGGCAAACGGTTTCTTCCAAGTCTTTACGGATAAAAAGGGACCGCTGAACGGGCCGGATCGGAGCAGAGTGTTGCGCCGTTGGAGTTGAGGTGGTATGAAAACATCACCATTCTGCGCCTAAGATTGGCGCAGGAATGTAGCTGCGCCTTTAGATTGAAGGCATTGGCTTTGAAGTCTTCTTTTAATGAGCAATGAATGACCGCTCCTTAATGAACGACTCCCTCTTAATTGCCACCGTTACTTGGGGAACTTCAAGGGGTCTAGGATAGTCTAGGACTTAGTCGAATGAACTTTATTTAATGAGGTTTATCGTGCTGAGTCCTAGGTTCATCACATTAATGTAGGAATTTTAACTGTCGACCATGTGGCCTGCGTTTTGGACCACTCCCGTCCTATATAAAGGGGGAGTTTCTTCTGAAGAGTCACGTCTTCTTCTTCTTCTTGTCCTTTAACACCATGCTGGATCCAGACTTAGCTTCGAGCGGCGGTTGGCTTTGCCTAAGTCGGATTTTGGTTGAGGATTCCTTCGTTCAAAGGGACTATGCCTTCGTAGAAGAACTGTTGATGAGCCTTGGAACGCTTCTCATGAGGAGTTCGAACCTGGGCAACGCCTTGGAGGTCTTCGAGGTCCTGACGACCTAGCTTGTGGGTGGATGGCCAACCCGAAGAGCCACAGGTTGTGCTCTGCCCTGCCCATTCTGGGCTTTTGAGACCTTATGCGCCTTCTGAAAACCCGGGCCAATTGCTGCTTCAGGAAGTTGTTCGCTTCAGTCGAGTAGCTGATGCGCTTTTGGAGGGTTGTGCCCACAAGAAAGTCAGAATACACTTCAATGGGGATCAATCTTCCAATATGCGCACCGAGAAGAAGGGTGATTACGCTTTGACGAAGACTAAACCCCTTGTAGACTCCTCTAGGCTTTGCTGAATTTGTAATCGATGCTTTGTAGAAGAAGTAGGATTAGTCTTTTACGTATAGCCTTGATGAATCTGTACTAGATCTTTGTAGGCATAATAATAACAGAACTTCTTTCCGTATCTTCTGTTGTCTTTTTAATACTCGGTCTGTACCTTTGTATCATCTGCGCTGTGGTAGAGGAATGTTATCAGCTGAGATTTTTCATGCTTCTACAAGACCCCCTTCAAAGTGTTCCGAACTTAGGTCAAGCTCGAGGTACTTTGAATAAAAGCATGAACATGTGGCATGAGCGTACGTGCTTGATGATGTTTCATATTCTCGTCTCTGTGTATGCAACTATGAAGAGTATGTAATAGGTCTTTATAGCCACATGTTTCTGTATAAAAACTCTTCTGTTCCCTCACTTTTTTCCTCTTCAACATAAGGAGGGGTCATTATAGAAGACACGCCTAACCATAGGTAATATGAACATGGTAGGCCTAATCTTCGCTGGGATGTAGAACAACAATTCAGAGGTAGTATGAACATGAACCGTTTTCTAGACAGCCATAATAATCATAGGATCAATACGGGAAGAACGACTACTCAGAGGTAATATGGACGTGGTAGCCACGTCGTCGGGGTGTAGAGGAGCAATCCAGAGGTAATATGGACGTGAAGTGCTTCATCTACTGGAGGGAAGATATAGAAGAAAGGAATCCCCTTACCAGAACCCATAGACACTCTTAGGGGATGCGAGAGCCTATGCCGGTTTCATCTTCAGGCGTAATACTTCTTTAGAAACTTGTCGTTGATGAGCATCATTAGCAAGTCACCATTGGATTTGGCTAGTCGATAAGCACCGTTGGAGTATACCGTTTCTATGACGAACGGTCCTTCCCACTTGGGCTCGAACTTCCCAGCTGTCTTGTGAGTCATCACCATCGGCCTGCGCACTGCTAAGACGAGGTCGCCCACTTGGTATGATTTTTCCCGGACTCTTTTGTTGAAGGCCCCAGAAATACGAGCTTGGTAAAACTCGATTCTTTGCTGTGCTAGCAAGCGTTTTTCATCCAACGCTTCCAACTCTTTTAACCGTCTGCGCTGGTTATCTTCGTCAGTCGGCTGATTGGTGATAGCTACCCGTAGGGACGGGATTTGAATCTCCAAGGGGAGCATCGCTTCACTTCCGTAGACCAGGGCAAACGATGTGTTGCCCGCTGGTGTCCGCACGGTCGTACGTTATGCCCATAGGCATTCGCCTAACTTCTCGTTCCAGTCGCGTTTATTAGAAGACACGACTTTCTTAAGTAGTTTGACGATAGTTTTGTTGAATGCTTCGGCCAACCCATTAGCCGCCGGATTATAGGCCGTTGATGCCACGCTCTGTATTCGGTTCTTATCACAGAACCGCTGGAAGGCATGGCTCACGAACTGGGGGCCATTGTCATGGACAATTCTTCTGGGGACCCCGAACCGGTAGATGACGTGGTGCTTGATGAAACTGATCACGTTCGAGGCTTTTACTTTTGCCAATGACACTGCTTCTGCCCACTTGGAGAAGTAATCCATGATGACAAGGATAAACCGATGTCCTTTGGAGGAAGGCAGACTGATTGGCCCAACGATATCCATTCCCATGCTTCAAATGGCTAGGAGGCCACAGTAGGGTGTAGATGCTCCGAAGGTCGGTGAATGAAGTCTGCATGCAACTGACATGCCCGGCACTTCTTCGCATATTCAACGGCGTCCGCCATCATAGTGGGTCAGTAATGGCCCATGCGGCGTAGTCGATCTTGCAACTTGGGCCCGGGTTGATGAGTTCCACAGGTCCCATCGTGTGCCTCTCGGAGAGCTTCCTGCGCTTCTGCCTGGGATAGGCACCGGAGGAGGAGTCCATCGTAAGAACGACAATACAGCATTTTGGTAGCTGTGTCATAGAAGAATCGGAGGGAAGGTCTTCTGATGGAAGCCGCCTCCTTCGGGTCTTCGGGTAGAATTCCGTAGACCGCGTAGTCGATGAATGGGAAACGCCAGTCCTGTACGTCTACATTAGTCTCCGCTTGGACTGAGTAACTTTGGCATGTGTGCAGAACGTTCTTCGGACAAACGGGTTCTCGCCCCATCACCGTAACGATGTATTGGGATCTTCCAGGAGCTGCGAGAGAGGCGGCGAGACCGGCGAGGACGTCGGCCTCCAAATTTTGTAAACGTGGCACATGTTCTATAAAGAAACCTGTAAACATGGAGATGATGTCGATGGCTGCCTGATAGTAGGGGATTAGGTCATCATGACGGACCTTATATTGCCCTCGAACTGGCTAATGATCAGCTTTGAGTCCCCATAGGCTTCGATGTAGTCAACCCCCAACTGTTTAGCGAGTTGTAGCCCAATGATGAGGGCGTTGTACTCAGCAACGTTGTTGGTACATGACTCGTCGAGGGAGTAGGCACGACGGATGATCAGGCCGTCGGGGGTAATGAGACAACCCCCACTCCTGCTACAATCTCACCTTTGGGTCCTGTCCTTGAAGTACCATCAAAGAACAGTTGCCATACGGGGTTGTTTGAGACAGCATTAGATTCTAAGACTTCATCGGGGATGTCGTCGTAGAGCTTTGACGTCTCTGACACAGGGTGTGCTGCTAGAAAATCGGCCAACGCTTGGCCTTTAACTACCTTCTGAGGGACGAACACCATGTCATAAGGAGTTAAGAGTATGGCCCACGTAGCTAACCTCGAGTTCAAAGCCCCTAGCTTGGTCATGAGGACCCTGAGGGGGTTGATTCGGGAGACGACGTGGATCGTCTGTCCGGTCACGTAGTGACGTATTTTCTGAATGACGAAGAGTAAAGCAAGACACTCCGTCTCGACAGGATTGTACCGGTGCTCGGCTCCAATCATGATTTTGCTGAGGTAATAGATGGCTTGTTCGTGTCCTTCATTGCTCTTCTGGGCCAGTAATGTCCCGAGAGAGTGATCCATGGCTCGGACGTATAGTAGAAAAGGTCTTCCTATTACTGGAGCTACCAGAACAGGGGGACTGGTGAGGTACTTCTTGATGTCGTCGAATGCTTGCTGGCGCTCTTCGGTCCATACAAAGGAGACCCCCTTTTTCATCAGTTTGGTGAAGGACTGACATCGACCAGAGAGATTTGCTATGAATCTTCTAATGTATGCCAGACGTCCTTGTAGGCCTCGAAGTTTCCTAAGAATCTTCGGGGGAGCCATGTCCAGGATTGCCTTCGTCTTCTCCGGGTCAATATGGATTCCCTTCGTCGTGACGATGAAGCCTAAGAACTTACCGCTGGAGACACCTAGGAAGGACTTGGCCGGATTTATCTTTAGTTGGTGCGCCCACATTATGTCGAACACTGTTCGTAAGTCGTCCAAGTAGCTGGACTTGGCTTTGCTCTTGACGGCAATGTCATCGACGTAACACTCCACTGTCTTTCGAAGATGTTTGCGGAATATGGTACTCATAGCCCGCTGGTAGGTTGCGCCCGCATTTCTCTATCCGAAGGGCATAACTGTATAACAGCATATCCCTTTCGGAGTCCGGAACGAAGTATGCTTTCGTCTTCGGGGAACATCTTGATTTAGTTGCAGCCTGAGAAGCCATCCATGAAGGACATACGCTCAAAGCCACAAGTGTTGTCGATTATCACGTCTGTGATTGGGAGAGAAAATTCGTCTTTTGGACAGGCCGAGTTTAGATCCCGGAAGTCTATGCAGACTCTAATCTTCCCATTCTTCTTGGTAACCGGCACGATATTGGCCACCCAGTCAGGGTGTTGTTCTTCGTGGATGAAACCACTCTCAAGGAGTTTATCGACTTCTTCTTCGATGGCGTCCATAATATTGGAACGGAAGCGACGCTGCTGCTGTTTGACAGGTTTAGCGTCAGGTAGAATGTTGAGCCGGTGCACGACGACTTGTGGGTCCAAACCCGGCATATCTTCATAGCTCCAGGCGAAGACGTCTATATACTCCCGGACCAGCTGTACAAGAGAATCTTTGTCGTCGCCTGTCAGGCTTTTGCTGACAAAGATGGGTTTAGGGAAAGTTTCATCCCCTAAGTCGATCTGGACGACTTCGTCCTTGGTGGGAGTCTCTCGCTATTCGAAACACCATTCCCACTGAGAGCCAAGGCATTGATCCCAGGGCTCCTATTCAAAGAAATCGAGTGCCTGGTCTTCTTCCTCTGCGGGATCGTCTGCGGAAACCATGTTGACGGATAGTACCTTCTGGAGGTTCCGGCCTACACTGGTATTAGAATTCCAGGTTGAAGAGTCGGAAGAATGCGAGTGTAGTGGAGCCTCCGGTTCTGAACTCTCTGAAGTGGTCGTTGGAGTAATATACCCCAACCACCGGCGAGTACGTTGGTAGTAGTTCCGAGACTTCCCCTTCGGAGTACGAACTCGTAAGGGAAGCTGCCGACCTTTACCGTAGTTCAGCCCTTTGTTGCTGTTCAGGTCGTATCCCATCTTCTGGATGAGATATTTGCAGTGTTCTAAAAATCGGCCTAGGCGCCCACCTAGGCGCCGCCTAGGCGCTAGGCGCCCGCCCACCGCACCGAAAACCCCCTAGGCGGTGGGCTAGGCGGCTAGGCGCCCCTAGGCGGCAGATTTTTTGAATTTTTTGATTTTTTTTTTTGATTTTTTTTATTTTGTTTATTCTTAGTTGTATTTTGGATATTTGTTTGGGTTTTAAGATAGTATTTGGATTTTTAGAACATTAAAATTTCAAAATTCAAAATTCAAAATTCAAAATTTCAAAATTTTCAAAAACAAAAATTTCTAGGCGGCGCCTAGGCGGGCTAGGCGCTAGGCGGACCTCCGCCGCACCGAGTCCGCCTAGCGCTTTTTACAACATTGGATATTTGGCTTGAGTAGCATAGCGGTAGAGCTGCATCTTGCCGTCGTCGGGTTCCGGTCCTCCTGGGGCTAGCCGCTGCGGATGTTCCAGTCGACCGAAGACGATAGGTTACTCCTCCGGGTTCCTTGGCGGGACTAGGAAGTAGGGGCCTTTTGAGGGGGCAACTCGGTTTACAAGGTTGGCAGTTGTCACTTGCGTTTGTAGAGTACATAGAGCGTTGTCTAAGAAGTAGTTAGTGTTCCAATGCGCACAGGAGTAATTCGAAGACAACTTTCTATTAATAAAATACGAAATTTTATCCCGAGGGATTACATCATCTAAAGACTGTGCCTCGATATTGGCGCAGACGTCATCTTGTAATTCCTCGTGGGCAAGAGCTGCTACAGAAGGAGGTGGAAGAGATTTTCGCTTTATCTTTATCACCGCGGGAGGCGCAGCCAGACTATCCTGCGGCTTTGAAGCGGGTGTCGGGACCTTTCGGGAGAGCTTTATTTGCAGGGGCTCCTGGCTTGATGCCGTCGGAGGCGGCCGTGCTGGAGCCTTGTCCCGGAGTTTGATGTCCAAGGGGGCTGGAGTCTTAGG
The DNA here is from genome assembly GCA_029216955.1 of Iris pallida. Lineage (NCBI taxonomy): Eukaryota > Viridiplantae > Streptophyta > Magnoliopsida > Asparagales > Iridaceae > Iris > Iris pallida. The sequence goes on from JANAVB010001995.1 coordinate 4,987,348, forward strand.
TGGCTTCCCTTTCAGTCGAACCCTCATGGGTCCTTCCGTGACGGCTGCAGCTTCTGCTTCGTCGTCAGCATCGTTGGACTCGTTTCCCAGGGGAGGGATTTGTACAGATCGGCATCCGTACAGTATGCTTCGAGACCTCGGAACGGGTCGATGTCAGCAAACTCCGTCTTGACGGTCGCGTCACTAGCCACGTACTTCATGCACTGGTGAAGGGTGGAGGGGACGATCATGTACTCATGGATCCATGGCCGTCCAAGCAACACGTTGTAGTTTATGTCCGCCTCGATGACGTAACAGGTAACCTCTGTATGAAGATCACCTATTTGGCACTTCAATCGGATCTTGCCCAGAGGCTCACTCTTCCCCGCGTTGAAGCCGCTGATGGTGGTGTTCGATGCCGTAAGACGGTACATCGGGATCCCTAGAGCTTGGGGCAGACTTCGAGGGATGATGCTGAGCGATGAGCCCGGGTCGATGTGAATGCGATCGACCTTGATGGACCCACGTATCATGTGTAGTACAGGGGTCGGTTGTGCTGGTTGTTCTTTAGCAGCATATCGTGCTGCGTGAAGGTGATGTTAGGAATCACCTCGACCACGCTATGTCAATGTGGACATGCCGCAGGGTCTTCCTTGGGCCGCTTCACCTGTGCGAGGTAAGCCTCTGCATTCTACAGCGCCTCGCTGAGGGCATCCCGATTGCTTTGGAGAACCGGAGAAGCTCGAAGAGTGATAACCGAGCCGACGTGTTGGCCAGCTGCGCCAGTATATCGAAGTTGTAGGGCTTGATCGGGCCTACTGCCGAGTCCTTTCGTAGAGGCTTATCGAAGCGGACCTCCTTCTGTTTCTACTTATCTGCGGCAGGAGGTTGAGAAGGTTCAGCTTGTGCTATATCAGGAATAGAATGGGTCGCCGGTGGGGGCGTCTCTTCTTCAGGAGCCTGGTTTTCCTCTCGCTGGAGAGCCGAACGAGTGGTCACCCTGGTGTCTTCTACCGAGGAGGAGACCATGCGACATGTCCTGACCTTCCTCCCTTTAGCCGGGCGCGTCGCAGGCGCAATCATGTCAGGAGTGAGATCTGGATGAACCCACATTACTTCACCTTGCGGTGTTGTGAAGGGGATGAGGCCCTGGGCATTGTCCCTGGCGGGCGGAAGGTTGACGACTTTCATCATTGCCTTTGGGATAGGGACGACGCCGTCTTGAGTCTCGGCTATCGGGAAGCTCCCAAACTTATCATGACCATGTTGGCCGTCATAGTCTTTTCCTCGTAATCGAGGGAGATGACTTTAGCGTCGATAAGACGTTGAATCTGTCTTTTCAATACATAGCAGTCACGTGTTGAATGGTGGATGTACTGGTGGTAATGGCAGTACTTAGGATTATCTACCTTTCCTACTTCGTCAAGACGCTTGGGAGGTAGAAGCTGCAGCCTGCCGTCCTTGGTCAGCATCTCGAATAACTCGAGAGTCTTCGTCATTGAAGGTGTAGGTTTCCTTCGGCTTCTGCGCTTCGGCTGGCTTGGAGCTCACGAGCGCTGGACCCTTTGTAATATTGACGGCCATAACTTGCTTGCCTGTATTGTCTCATACTCGCTTCCCTTTATCTTCAATAGAGGAGAAGTTCAGACCAAGGAGTTGTGCGTCATGTGCCTTCTTCTGAGCTACGTCTGCTTCAGTAACGAAGGACGTCCACTCGGTGCAGGGAGCACTGTGCCACAGTTTGATGGTAGGGAGCATATTCTTGCGGCATGAATCCATGAGCATGGGCTCAAACATACCTGGAGGTAGCCTTAGGGCAGCATGTACGCTCGTACGGGCGCCTTTTTTCTTTCTGAACGATGTCCATGAGAGTAGACATCGTCATGTCCAGCCCTCCTTCGTAGAACCGTTCCAGGAACATGTTCTTCAGGTCTCAAAGGATTTAATGCAGTTGTCGGGCAAGCTGCAGAACCATTCATAAGCCACCCCTTGTAGAGCTCCAACGAAGATGTTGGTGAGAATGGCGTCGTCCTTTGGCAGGTGTCATGTTACTGAGGCAAAGTACCACAAGTATCGTATGGACGACTCCTTAGTATCATAAGGGGTGACAGTCTGTGGTTTATATTTGGAACGATAAACCACATTGTCCCACTCAGCAGGATAAGGCTGCCGGATGTCCATCTTTCGGAGTGTGGCTCGCTTTTCTTTGGCATCATGACGAGCGTATAGCTCCTCGAGTGCTTGTTGTATTTCGTTGGACACTGCTGGATTGATGGTCGACGGAGTGGCCGACGACTGCACGACTTGGTTTATGACGGACAGGGTACTAGACCCATCACGAACCGTCGGAGCCGCAGGTGTGGAGGCAGTGGAAACCAATCTGTCCTTGATCTCCAGAACGACAGAGGCTAAAGTCTGCATGGATATGTTCAACGCGTTAAGACTTCCTTCGAGAGCCTCAATGTGTTTCTGCTGATCAGCACTTCCGCTTGATTCTTCGTTGTCATCAGCCGCCATGTGCACAGATGCTATGTGCGTGTAAGTAGAAGGGGTGGTAGATCTTTCGCTTTCTGGTTCGGAGTGCTAGTGCTCATCGTCTTGTGGGAAAACTGGCAAGTTGCGATCGTCCTCCAACTCGACATTGTTCCTACCCCCGGTCTTCTGACTGCTTGCGCCCGCAGAAGTGTCGGTGTCATACGTCTCTTCGTCATGCTGAAATGAATGGTTGTTATACACCGTAGCAGGCTGGCTACCCCCAGCAGGTGCAGCGGTCGATGAACCGTCTTCTTGCGACGATGATCCGTCCTTGGAGCGCGTGTTGGAACACGCCTTCCTTGGGCACAGGCTTCTTGCTACCCCCAGGCCGGTATTTGGACTTACCAACCGAGGAAAGGGATTTCTTGGATAGCTTCTTCTGGGACGGAGAGTCCCGAGCAACATTGCATGAAGCAACGCGGAGCTCTTCTTCTTCCTCACAAGTTCTCGGTCGCAGCCTTTGAAAGACGGACCTCCTCTTTGGCGGTGATGGATCTGCTTGACAACAACAGCAGTTGATGGTAATCTGAGTACAGTTAGGTCTTGATTTAGACACCAACTGCGTCTCAGATTCTTCTCTCGTCCTACGCTCGCAGGGAGCAGACAAAGTCTTCATTCCTCTACTTCGTGTACACAGGAGCGCTGTGCGCAGTCGAAGAGATATGGAGAAGGCATTCTTCCTTCGAGTTCCTGTGGGTGAGGTCCGAGTATGCTCGATCAGAGTCGCTGATAACGTACCCTCGGCCTTGAGTAGTGCGAGTGGGTACTCAAGGGATGACGAGGTTCCGCCGGACGAGGCTTCGTAGAGTCTGGGATGGTCTTGTATAGCTTTCCATCGGCTGCGCGCGCGTTACTGTCAACGCGGGCCTCCGGTCCGCCATCGGCGTAGCACTTTGATCGCATGGGGCGAGTGCTGCCTTGGATCTCCTCCTACCACGATTAGATGATGTGTAGTATTCAGAATCCAACATGACCATACCTGATGGACCGATTATTCTGTCGAAGACAGAAGTTCTCACCGGTGTAGCATCCTCCACGAGCGGGTGAGCCGTCATCTGCTCCTTTCGGCGTTGCGCCTTTGTCACGCTTGCCATAGGATAGCCGTGATCTTCTCTGCGTTTTCCGAGCATGGGATGAGAGAGAGATGGCCTGGCATCAACGGTCGAAGGGATCTTCGGGGCTTCATCGACGAGGGGGGTCTGAGACGCAGTCCCCTCCGTCGTGTTGCTCGTCGCAGCCGTCTTAGGCACCCAGGTCCGTCGAGTCTTCTTCGGTTTTACGAACCGCTTCGAAGGGCTCGACTTCTCTTCAGAAATGAGATCTTCAAAAGCTTGTTGGTCGAAGCGTACGACCAACATCTTTTGAGAGGATCCCAGCAAGTCATCATCGGATTACATCACCACCTTCTCGTTTGAGGAGAAGGTAGTCCCCAGCAGAGTCGCCATCTTATTTGACATGACAAAAGGTTGAACGAACTTTTTGTGTATTGAACGTAAAAAAGAGTACAATCGATTCTTATGCGAAGAAATCTAAGTACAAAAGTTTCTGGAAAAGTGTAACGGTGGAGATCGAGCACTTCAGTGGCTCCTTTACTCCGTTGACGATCCGATGATGATATGAGACTTGCTCTGACTTTCTGGTGCCTTTGATGGAACTCTAGGGTTGTCGATCAGGAGGACGCCGAAGTTGAAGATTTTGATAGTTCTTTGAATCTTCTTCTCCTTGTCGATCATGTTGTTGGGAAAAAACCTCTCCTATTTATAGGGGAGGGACACAAATGCGATGTGTATTAGGGTTTCGAGATATGAAGGAATATGTCGTCCCTGCACGGTGCGGACTTCTGTGACGCTGACACGTGGCAGATGCTGAGATTTCCCTCAAACGAGATCTCTGGTGATTATCAAAATAACCGAAGGAGGTGACACGTGGCGCGTGCCGATTTGCTTGTTCGGGTGTAGCCGAGCAAATCTTGGAATTCTATCTCAGATTTGGATTCTGTGTAATCTTCATCCGAGATTTAAATCAATTTACATTTATCAACTTGATCAATCCCACTCCTATCTTTGAGAGGCGGTTTAAGCAAACCGATTGGGTGGGACCATGTCGTCTGTGCTTCAGGCAAGGTTGGCTGCGCTTCTGGGACGACGAGTAGACTGTGCTTCTGGAGACGACGGAACCTCTGTGCTTTAGCGCGACAAATGGACTATGTTTCGAAGACAACGGGGCCTCTGTGCTTTTAGGGGCAACGAGTAAGCTGTGTTTCGGGTAAAATCACTGTGCATTAGGGTGACGAGTAGGTTGCGCCTTCAGATAGACTATTTTACTGTGCTTTAGAGTAGCATTCGGGCTTGTGCTGGAGGCAAACGGTTTCTCCCAAGTCTTTGCTGAAAAAAAAGGGACCGTTGAATGGGCCGGGTCGAAGCAGAGTGCTGGGCCGTTGGAGTTGAGGTGGTATGAAAACATCAAACGTTGGCGCAGGAATGTAGCTGCGCCTCTGGATTGAAGGCATTGGCTTTGAAGTCTTCTTTTAAAGAGCAATGAATGACCGTTCCTTAATGAACGACTCCCTCTTAATTGCCACCGTTACTTGAGAAATTTCAAGGAGTCCTAGGATAGTCTAGGACTTAGTCGAATGAACTTTATTTAATGAGGTTCATCGTGCTGAGTCCTAGATTCATCCCATTAATGTGGGAATTTTGACCGTCGGCCATGTGGCCTGCGTTTTAGACCACTCCCGCCCTATATAAAGGGGGAGTTTCTTCTGAAGAGTCACGTCTTCTTCTTCTTCTTGTCCTTTAACACCATGCTGGATCCAGACTTAGCTTCGAGCGGCGGTTGACTTTGCCTAAGTCGAATTTTGGTGGAGGATTCCTTCGTTCAAAGGGACTATGCCTTCGTAGAAGAACTGTTGATGAGCCTTGGAACGTGATGGAACGCTTCTCATGAGGAGTTCGAACCTGGACAACGCCTTGGAGGTCTTCGAGGTCCTGACGACCTAGCTTGTGGGTGAATGGCCAACCCGAAGAGCCACAGGTTGTGCTCTGTCCTGCCCATTCTGGACTTTTGAGACCTTCTGCGCCTTCTGGAAATCCGGGCCAATTGCTGCTTCAGGAAGTTGCTCGCTTCAGTCGAGTAGCTGATGCGCTTTTGGAAGGTTGCGCCCACAAGAAAGTCAGAATACGCTTCAATGGGGATCAATCTTCCAGTATGCGTACCGAGAAGAAGGGGGACTGCGCTTTGACGAAGACTAAACCCCTTGTAGACTCCTCTAGGCTTTGCTGAATCTGTAATCGATCCTTTGTAGAAGAAGTAGAATTAGTCTTTTACGTATAACCTTGATGAATTTGTACTAGATCTTTGTAGGCATAATAATAACAGAACTTCTTCCCGTATCTTCTGTTGTCTTTTTAATACACGGTCTGCGCCTTTGTATCATCTGCGCTGTGGTGGAGGAATGTTATCAGCTGAGATTTTTCATGCTTCTACAATGACACCTCCAATTTTCCCAAATTATGTAAGTAACCCTAGCTTGTACTCATCAAATCAGCAAACTTATGAGACAAATCTTCATGGAGTACCCTCTTCTTGTCCCCAGTATTGCCAGGCACCATCCTATTCCCAATTTAACCCACAAGCTTTTCTTGCCATAGGGGCCTGTAATTCTTGTATTCCCAGTTATGCTCCAAGTATCACTTCTGGTAATGAGAAGGGTTCTCGTATGAATAACCTGTGTGTCGATCAGAAAGAGACATTAAAGAAGGAAGAAGACTGAACTTGAAGAAAGAAGATAATTCAACAAATACAAAGTATCAATCCCTCCAGGTTTTTACTTCAGGTCCTATGCAAGCACTTTTGACTCAAATACCATGTAGAGAATTGTGTGAAGATGATACTCCTAAGGAGTCGTAGCTTCATCAAATAGGAATGTTTCCTATGAAGAAAAATCTGAGTTGGTTGAGATTATAGCATCATCAAGAAGTTATGATGAGAAAGGCAACTTATATCTAGACGAAGTTGATCATGCAACTCCTATGAGAGTGGATCCTCTTGTGGAAGCAGCCTCTGAACTTTTAGTACCTGCAGTTTGCACTGAAAATGTTGCACAGCTTCAGTCTGATGAATCTCCAGGTGATGTGGTTTAATCTCCAGTTGATGTGGTTTCATATGGTAAGGGAAACTATACACGAGCACAATCAGAGGAGGGGGCAGCACTAAATTGGGCTGCTTATTAAGGAAGGGAGAAAATGGTGGCTGCTCTTTTGACTTCTCGAGCAAATGCAAGTTTAGTTATGGATTCTACTGCAGAAAATCCTGGAGGTTGCACAGCTGTTGATGTGGCTTCAATAAGGGGGTATGTAGGTTTGGCTGCATATCTTGCAGAGGAGGAATTAATTGCACCTATGAAGACTATGGTACTGTCAGGAAACATTAAGTCACCTTTGTTATCAAATTCAAATGATTCAGTGAACTATGAGAACTTTAGTGAGCAAGAATTATGTGTGAAAGATTCATTAGCAGTATATCAACATGCTGCTAAGGCAACAATTCGTATCAAAGATGCATTCAGGAGTGTGCTATGAAGTTAACAAACAAGAGCAGTACAGATGATTAAACCTTAGTTGGAGGCAGCACAAAATGTTTCTGCTCTCAAGACTCAGTCCACTTACAAGGTATCTTACAAGGTATGGGATCCAGGTATACCTATTCTCTTTGTTCTTACATCTACAATTTGGCAAAATCAAGCAGCAATATCTTCAGTACCAGAGTGTATCAGAACACTCAAGGCTCTCCTCACTGATCAGTATCAACAAGGGATTGATAAGGGCCTAAATAGTTCAGAATGGCACTGGGCACTGAGCAGAGTATAGGGCCAGGGAATCTAAATTATCTAATGTATCAGTTCAACTTTTAAGCACTCTTTGTAACTGCCAAACTTTAGTCTTCAGTATCCTCAATGAAGCTCAATACGTTCAGTAAGGAGTAATTTCTAGTTCAGTTTAGGAGCAGTGTTTTGAGCAGTAGTGAGAAGTGCAATATCCAGTGTGCGCGCCAGTTTGTGTGCAGCTATGAGTAGTGCAGCAAAAGACAGTGCAACAACAGGCCAACTATCAACAATACGATAGGCAGTATAGCAAGGGGTTATATCAAACTGCAGTATAGCTCATCTGCTCCTTCAGTATCAGTTCCAATTACTCTAATGGATCAGTTAAACAAAACATCTCAGCACTGCAGTCAATGTAGCTAGCAGTTCTTCAATACAACAGTTTACACTCCTGCAGCAGTTCTTTCTCCGATTAGAGTTAGTATTGATGGGACCTGATCTGACAGTGAGTATAATGACCAGTGGGTATATAGACTCCATTACCAGTGAGCAGTGAGGCAATGTATAAGTGCAGCTCACACAAACCAATGTCAGTGCCACATGAGTGCCATCATATGAGCAACTTCTTAAAGTTTTTTCCTACTTTGACCTTGAGACAAGGTCAAAATAAGGGGAGGCTATTGATAAGAGCCTAATTGACCAAGTATACAGTTTAGCTCAAGCTCAAGCCAGTGATCCGGTGGTTCGGTATAGTCAGCACAATCAGTTAGACTTGTCAAGAAGTTAGTAGTACTGTAGGTATCAGTATAAATAGGGAGGAGAGGCAAGAGAGATGCATGAAAAGAATACTTGTTCAGTTTCCATTTCATTCTAGTTTCTAGGTTTACTTGTGATTTTCATTCTTCTTTCTTCTTCTTCTTCCCCCATTTAAGTTGCAATAAGAAAACCCTAATTTCCCAAATTTCTGAGTTATTGATTACTTTTGGCAATTGATGTCAAATTCAGTTCCAATTCCACCATTGCTAGGCCGATCCAGGATGGGGACACATCATGCTATCATCGAAGTTGAAGGTGTTTGATTGTCAATTAAATAGTTTATGGTAGCAATTTGTTAATTATAAGGCCCTAGTCTAAACTCCTTTCCCAACGCTAAAACAACGTTCAAACTGCACATAGAACTCCAAAATGCTCTCCCCGTGTCCGTAATCGTGTCCCGTGTAACAAGAGAGGAAGCAGATGAAGGTGGATGGGAGTAAACTTACGTCGCCATGGACGGCCGAGATTAGCGCGTTCCCACCCGAGTCGGAGAGGATCCGGACCCGTCTGGAAGAAGAAAAAGAGGAAGAGGAGGAGTAACGGGCGGAGACCCGGTAGAGGCTGTTACCGTACGCGTCGCAGACCGTCATATCGGACCGGTTGAACACCAGCTTCCCCTTGTAGATCTTAAAGTCAGTGGGGATCTGCAACGTCGCCGAAAATATTGGCGATCCCATCGTATCGTATCCTATCGTATTGGACACACAACTCTCGGACTCGGATGGGAGTCGTCTTCTTGGGAATTTATTGAACCGGCTCTAGTTCTACCAACTAGTAACGTGCTTATTAGAACTCTATTAAAGGGAGATTATTGGAGGGTGGACTCTATCCCACGCGTGACACGCCACCTAACTCGTCCAATACCAATTGGATTTATAGTTTGTTTATGTCAATTTCTCTGCTACAATCACAACAAACAAGAAGCTGACATACGTAACACGGCTCTGAAAGTAACCGCAAGTAGAAAAATGATCAGGATATTTTTATCCCACACAAGCATTTTATATGTTGTTTTGTTCACCCAGCAAACTTGTGGAAATATCACGTGTCATTTTTTACTAGGAGATAAACATTTCATCTATTTCAACTATTCAAAAAATTTAATTTGATACCTTCAAATTTGATATATACTAACTTAATACTATCTCTCAACTAAAATTTTCAATTTAGTTACCAGAGTCACATTTTTTGTTTAAAAGAATCTACACCTAAACTATCCCTATCCCGGCTGCCCCATCCCCCCCCCCCCCCCCCCCCCCCCCCCCCCCGGCCCCGTTGTGCCACTCGCCTTCGCGCCCTCGTCGCGCGCCCACCGCCCTCCACCAACTCAAACGGCCCCGCCGCTCCACCCGCCCCCCCGGCCCCCGTCCTTGTCGCGGGCCCCCTCCCCGCAGCCCCCCCCCCCTCCGGCAGCGTGCCCCTCACCCTCCATCAGCGCCCACCTCCCTCACCACGCCCCCCAGCCCTTGTCGCACCCCCCCCCCCACAATGTCCCCCGACCCTACCACGGCCCCCGCCCTGGCCGCATACCCCCCGCCCTCCCCCCCCCCCCCCCCCCATTGCGGCCACTAGCCCTCGTCGCACCCTCCTTGTCGCGTGCACCCCGACCTTCCCTAGCGCCCCCGTCCCTCCCTCACCGCGCACGCCCTAGCCCTCGCCACGCTCCCCCCGCACTTGCGATGCACCCCTAGCCCTCGTCGCGCGTGCCCCGCCACCGGTTGCTGGGGTTGCTTGCTGCTACTACTGCTACTGTTATGCGCCCCTGCGACTGCTAGCGTCGAAGAAAGGGGGCTGCTGGAGAGATAGGAGAGGGAGAGAAAGGGGAGGGCAGTTTCATGATTTCCTTCTTTCGATTAATACTGTTAGAAAAAAAAAATAGAAGGAGGGTATTAAGTTGATGCCTATCAAAGTTGAGGGTATTAAGTTGAAAAACTTGAATAGTTGAGGGTATCAAGTAGTAATTTAGCCTTATTTCTATTTGTATGGAACAACATAAGAAATTGACACCAGTAAATCTGTATCATGTTGCGTTGCTTCGCTTGCATTCTTATATTGTATTTGTATGTTTAAAACTGATAGGGGTACTTAGCCCATACAAAAAAGTCCAAAAGGTCGGCCCACCCGAAGAGCTGCAAAACCAAGGAATCCACTATAGGCGGCATGTGATGGATCATGTGTCACATCCTATACCGAAATATGAAGAACTAAAATATAACACAATATGGAGGTTTACATCTACATGGACATACATACTAATACAAATCAACAATATTGATTGTATTGATGGATAATCAAAAGAGCCATACAACTATGTATTTATATAGATGGAGAACATATCTAAATCCGTATACGAGAAGGAATCCATATCCATATAAGAGCCTTAAAGATACCGAATAATCTGTGGTAGGGCACTATAGTGAGCTGATCGAGGTGCAAAAATGAACTAACTAACAACATGTAAGCACCCTGATTTTTGAAAATTATTATTTTATATTATTTTAGATGATTTTTCTTTATTAAAATAGATTTATTTTATATTTAATTATGACTATAGATGTAGCACAAGAAGTGCCAATCTTTCGAAACATTCTTCATGAGTTTTGAAGTAGACAATTCCACCTTCAATTTGATATATAATGTTCCATCCAAACCTGTCCCATAACATTCTTTTGACTTCGGGTCAATTTAGGCTATTTGATTGTTTACCGTAGTTCTAGACCTAACTTCCAACGTGAGTTCGAAATTCGACATCGATCAAAACCAGTTGATCCAATATATGATTTTTACCCATTTTGAGCCTACGACATGCATGCCAAGGTTGTACCACTCATCGAGTTTCCATGTGCTATTTATTTTCAAATGGCACGTAGATCTAATCCATACTTCGGAGTCTATTTTGGTTCAACAAATCGTACCGACTCCAAACTAGGTCAACGAGTGTTGATAGAGCCCATCTTAGGTTGCCATGATAGAGTATAATTATTCAAAATTTATTTTGGAAGGTTGTACAGCCAAATAGGTTTAAATATAATTTTGTATATATATGATTATATTTATAATAGCCTAATACTATTTTTTTTTTTTTGTATATATATGATTATACAATAGCCTAATACTATATATATATATATATATATATATATAATTTTGTATATATATGATTATATATGATTATATATATATATATATATATATATATATATATATATATATATATATATATATATATATATATATATATATATATATTTGTGAGTTGCATATCGACTAGGAATTTTGGCACGAATAGTGTAGTCGTGTGCTTTAACTAGTGTTTTAGCCATGGTAGGGAAGGCCGAGCCATATGTGTGTTTTAACTAGAAAAAACCAGTCAAAGTTGTAACTTGACCCCTATATACGATTTAACTATTTATTATTAAGATTATTGACTTTTTTAGGAGACCCAGTTGTACCAATTTAGTCCAGACTTGACCCGAACCCAACCTAAGACCATGTAGAGATGTTATGTGTGCAAAGACGCCATGTAGACATATTTTATGTATATGCAAATATTTCGTATTTATTTTTAGGGATTGACAAATATTTTCTAAATATTTGGTATACGTAGAATATATGTATTATTAATATTTATATGACATGTTTAGAATATCTGCACGATTTTCTGTGGACCCATTTAGAGTAGGAGTATAATGCGTTCACCCTAAACAATACCTATTATTGGTTTACCTTAAATTGTTATCATTATTATTGTTATTAATATTGTTATTAGAATTATAAAAATATCATTGGGTATTTGGATTATTTATAAAATAAATATTATTAATATGCATGTACATATTTTTATGTATAACCCTACACTAGGAAAAATGGTTATTATTAATATTTTAGGCTTTATTGAGTAATTATATACATATAGATATGTATAATGTACATATGGACACAAATATATATATATATATATATATATATATATATATATATATATATATATATATATATATATATATATATATATATATGTGGTGCTTCTATTAGCACTCCTAGAATGTCATTCGGCACTCTTTAATTTTTTAAGGTTCGAATTCCAAATCTACCCCTGCATTAAATATGAGATTAATTTGTGTATACATGGAAGGAGGAGTGTATGATGACATTTTAGGAGTGTCGGCACTCTTTAATTTTTTAAGGTTCAAATTCCAAATCTATCCCTGCATTAAATATGAGATTAATTTGTGTATACATGGAAGGAGGAGTGTATGATGACATTTTAGGAGTGTCAGTAATGTTAATGTAGGGACAAATCTGGAATTCGAATGTTAAAAAATTAAGGAGGAGTGCCGAAAGACATTTTAGGAGTGCTAATATCAGCACCATATATATATATATATATATATATATATATATATATATATATATATATATATATATATATATATATATATATATATATATATATATTGAAAGAAGGTAATTGTGGCGAACGCTCCTGACCACTTAGGCCGCATGCCTTACTACTACCACTAGGCTAGGATATATATATATATATATATATATATATATATATATATATATATATATATATATATATATATATATATATATATATATATATAAGACTAAAAAAAGAGTGTTTATCTCGCGAAATCTTCAAAATCTCGCGAGATAAACATACCAAAATCCCTCGCAAGAAAACCCGAGCCCGCAATAGACCCGCCCAACAGCGTATATATATAGAACGAGAGAGGGAGGGATACATTTAGAAAACCCTAACCTAAATCCCTGCTTCACCGACCTTGGGCGACCCCATACGTGCGTCACTATGGTGGCCGTCGGCCAGTGGCAGCGACGGCAGCAACAAAAGCAACAGTAGCAGCAGTAATAACACAGCAGTAGCAGCCTGCAGAAGTCCAAATTCGTGGCTAGTTTTTTGACACTTTGATTCACGAACCAATTGGACATGTGCATTCACAACCTAACCGAGTTCGACTACCTTTAATTAGTTTAATTTAATTCACCTTGTGTATGACGAAAATTGAGTTCCAAAATCGAGAAAAAAACTCGATTTTAGAAGTTAGAAAATATCCTAAAACCTAAGTTGGAAGTCGATTTGCAATCAGGATATCGCTAATCTTGTAAAACTATTTGAACACCTTGTAGACAACCTAACCGAGATTGAAACCATATTTTTAGTTTTAATTCTAGTCGGTTATTTTCTGTTTGAAATTGATTTAAAAATCAGGAAAAAAAAATTGGAAAACTGTTTTTAAAACTTGGAATTTTTCCCGATACGGTGTCCGTCCCGACAAATCGGGCGACTTGGTCGCAACCCGAGAGCATCGAAAGGTGCGTACAAATGTTGCGGACGTGTGAACTTTGACAGAACTCAAATTAGTTGCGTGTGCGTGACGAATTCGAGGCGTATCGGTCGATGTACACCGTATCGACCCCCTGCAAAAAATTTAATTACTTTGTACACGTTCATCACATCGCAATAAAACTTGCACCACTAGACTTGTATCATTTTTCTGGTCCTGTGAGCCAAGTTTGATCTGATTCTGAGAAGGTCGACCGGAACGCTATTTTGGCGGGCCCACGATCCGACTCAACGAACAATTTTGTGCACGGTCATCAGAATCCAAATATGGACATACCATTGGGTTCGTATAAAAAATTGGACTCGTAGGTATATAATTTGTCGACTTTAGAGACCATAGATTATGGCACATTTTTTGGTGCAAAGCGGCTCCAACGGTGGACATTGTTTTGACCCGAAATTACCGTTTTATCCTTGTATCCAGAATTTAACTTACGGGTAATCAAACTTAGATATTTTCTTATGTCGAATACATTGGTGATGTCTGTTTTAGCATCCAAAGTGGTTTGCGGGAGTTTGACTTTTGTGGCTCATTGAGTGATTGGATATTGTTAGTTTTACGTGCAACCACCAGGCAAATATACCTTGCCAACTTTGTACAATTTACTTGCATGCATGCCCTTATTATTTTTTCTTGTTTTTGTCTCATTTTTTAGTCTATATTTGCAGTCTTACCATGATTTATTTCCATGTCTCTTACATGTTATCACTTATTTTTATCATTAGTTATGTTTCTATATATTTCCACACATGACATCGATATCATTTTTTTTACTTGAGTGATTTGATTTGATCGCGTGTGCCATGATACTTTGACTCGATCACGTATTCCATGTTACCTTGACTTGACCCTCGATCAGTACTAGGATTGGCTACTTGACCACTCTCGACTCGGGAGCACCACGCAGGGCTACGATAGAGACTCACTATAGTTAGGGAGTACCACACAGGACTACTAGCTATAGGACCGGGAGTACGCAGGGCTACGATCATTCAGTTCATTTGTAGCCATACTTAGTATTATTTTTCATATGACATGTCATGATTTATAAAGTCTTCCATATGATCTTTATTCTTGTTCTAGAAGTTTTTTTTCCTATTTTTCTTATATGTTATATACTGTCATAATAGGCATATTTTATGTATCTTGCTAGTATCCTGAGGACCTGGTGACCTCTACAGGTATTAGCTGATGCTATCAAGGTAGAATACATGGTGGGATGTGAGTGCTTCTCCAAGAATTTAGGTATATGTGGTTGATGTTATAATCAAACTCTTCCTTATTTATATTTTCTCTAATATTTGTTTCTCGCTGTTATTATAGCCTAGTCTTTTACAAGCTTAAATTTTCTTCTAGCTTGTTCATGATAAATGTATTATTGGGGATCCACTCTAATACATTTATTTATTCTAGAATCAGTGTATTACGGTCTGATCAACCTTAGTGCACTTGATTCATCATTTTATTATTATTTTGTGGATTGAGTAATAGTTGATTTAGAACAATAATACAACTTATACGTACTCGAACTGGGCTGGAGTCCTCTCGATACGTAGCTGGCATGTATACGGTCTCTTAGTCCTACGTATTTTGGTACTCGGGCGTTTCATGTATTTTTTGATGGCCCATGTAGGTCGAGTTAGCTGTTTCGGTTATGTTACTGTTCCGAGAGGGCCTGTAAATATGATTAAACCCTTAGGAATCTCAATCCACAACTGCCTTGACAATTCTATTAGAAATTTTTCTACCATCCTTGAACTTCATATTTGCTCTCGACTGTTCTTCCTTTGCTTTTTCGTACCATTGTTTCTCGTCCCTTCCTATTATGGAGCGACAAATGATCATGCTTATAGAATTTATCAAAAATTCTTAAGTTATAGTGTAAGCTAGTTTGCTTATTGAATTTTGGTTGCTTGATAGATATGAGGCGATTAAATAGGCCATATGTCATAGATATCTAGTGGTAGTAATTTTTGCAACTAGTGTGCAAGGGTTATAAATTTTAGGGCATCGTGTGTTTGATGGGGTTGTGTCACCAAAGGTGGGTAGATGCCCTCAATATAGAAATAAATATATGATCATACTAGGTTACGCTCTTATGGTATCCACTTAATCATAAATGGAGTAATAGTTTTAGGGTAAAGATTATCTCTCTACAAGAAGAACCTAAATATAGCGTAACTTAACCCATATTATTATGCCCTATCAGTTGTATAATTAGGATTAGACAGAATGGTAGGTATCACTTAGCTTGGTCAGGCAAAAAGGTGACCTATATAATTGTGATAATAATATGGTTAGAAGGACAAGCCTTCAACATGATCATTGCAAGACCGCCAGTACCAAGAAGAGCGACTAGAGATAACCATCAATAGTTTTACGGTAGAGATGTTGCAAAACCAAATTGTTTAGGATTGATTATTATTTGAGTTATTAGGAGACACCGTAGTGACCCAGCGTATCCCTTGAACTATTCCTAGTTATGCTAGCGCGTTTCTTCGTTAGTGAGCCTTATTTTAATTTCGAGTACGAAATTCTTTTAAGGTGGGTAGATTGTAAGCACCTTAATTTTTGGAAATTATTATTTTAGATTATTTTTTTATTAAAATAGATTTATTATATATATTTAATTATGACTATAGATGTAGCACAAGAAGCGCCAATTCTTCGAAACGTCCTTCATGAGTTTTGAAGTAGACAAGTCCACCTTCAATTTGATATATCATGTCCCATCTAAACCTATCCCCTAACATTCTTTTGACTTCGTACAACTTCGGGTCAATTTAGGCTATTTGACTGTTTATCATAATTCTAGACCTAATTTCTAACGTGAGTTCAAAACTCGACATCGATCAAAACCAATTGATCCAATATAAGGTTTTGACCCATTTTGAGCCAACGACATGCATGCCAAGGGTGTACCACTCAATCGAGTTCCCATATGCCATTTATTTTCAAATGGCACGTAGATCCAATTCATGGACTTCAGAGTCTATTTCGGTTCAACAAATCGTACCGACTCCAAACCAGGTCAACGAGTGTTGATAGAGCCCATGTTAGGTTGTCATGACCGAGTAGAATTATTTTGAATTTATTTTGGAAGGTTATACAGCCAAATAGATTTAAATACAATTTTTTATATATATGATTATATTTATAATAGCCTAATACTATATATATATAGCCTTATATATATATATATATATATATATATATATATATATATATATATATATATATATATATATATATAGCCTTAGTCATGTTAAGTTGTGAGATGCATATCGACTAGGAATTTTGGCACGGATAGTGTAGTCGTGTGCTTTAACTAGTGTTTTAGCCATGGTAGGAAAGACCGAGCCATATGTGTATTTTAACTAGAAAAATCAGTCAAAGTTGTGACTTGACCCCTATAGAAGATTTAATTATTATTATTATTATTATTAAGATTATTGACTTTTTTAGGAGACCCGGTTGTACCAAATTTAGCCCGCACTTGACCCGAACCTAATCTAAGCCCATGTAGAGATGTTATGTGTGTAAAGACGCCATGTAGACATATTTTATATATATGCAAATATTTCGTATTTATTTTTAGGGATTGACAAATATTTTCTAAATATTTGTTATACGTACAATATAGATATTATTAATATTTATATGACAGTTTTAGAATATTTGCACGATTTTCTTTGGACCTATTTAGAGTAGAAGTATAATGCGTTCACCCTAAACTATACCTATTATTGGTTTACATTAAATTGTTATCATTATTATTGTTATTAATATTGTTAATATCATTGGGTATTTTGGATTATTTCTGAAATGGATATTATTAATATGCATGTACATATTTTTATGTATAACCCTACACTAGGAAAAAGGGGTATTATTAAGATTTTAGGCTTTATTGAGTAATTGTATACATATAGATATGTATGTACATATGAACACAAATTGATATATATATATATATATATATTATATATATATATATATATATATATATATATATATATATATATATATATATATATATATATATATATATATAAGACTACAAAAATAGTGTTTATCTCACAAGATCTTCAAAATCTCGCAAGATAAAATACCAAAATCCCTCGCAAGCAAACCTGAGCCCACAATATATATATATATATATATATATATATATATATATATATATATATATATATATATATATATATATATATATATATATATATATATATATATATATATGACTAGAAAAAAATATATATAAATATATATATATGACTAGAAAAATAGTGTTTATCTCGGAAGATCTTCAAAATCTCGCGAGATAAAATACCAAAATCCCTCGCAAGCAAACCTGAGCCCACAACAGAACACCCCCAACAACGTGTATATATATATATATATATATATATATATATATATATATATATATATATATATATATATATATATATAGAACGAGAGAGGGAGGGATACATCTAGAAAACCCTAACCTAAATCCCTCGACCCAGGCTTCCCCGACCTTGGGCGACCCCGTGCATGTGCCACCGCGGTGGCCGCCGGCCGGTGGCAGCGACGGCAGCGACAAATGCAACAGTAGCAGCAGTAATAACACATCGGTAGCAGCCTGTAGAAGTCTAGATTCTCGACCAGTTTTCTGACACTCGGTTCACTGTTTTATGAACCATTTAGATAGGTGCATTCACAACCTAACCGAGTTCGACTCCCTTCAATTAGTTTAATTTAATTCGCCTTTTATGCGATAAAAATTGAGTTCCAAAATCGAGAAAAACTCGATTTTTGGAAGTTAGAAACTGTCCCGAAACCCCAAGTTGGAAGCCAATTTGCGATCAGGATATCGCTAATCTTGGAAAACCTCTTGAAGAGCCTTGTAGACAACTTAATCGAGATTGAAACCCTATTTTTAGTTTTAATTCTAGTTGGTTATTTTCTGTTTAAAATCGATTTTAAAATCAGGAAAAAAATGGAAAATTATTTTCAAAACTTGATTTTTTTTCCGATACGGGGTCCATCCTGACAAACTGACGATTTGATCACAACCCGAGAGCATCAAAAGGTACGTACGGATGTTGCGGACGTGTGGGCTTTGACAAAACTCAAATTGGTTGCGTGTGCGCGATGAATTCGCGGTATATCGGTCGAGGTACACTTTATTGGCCCCTTTGTAAAAATTCTAATTACTTTGTGCACGTTCGTCACATCGTGACAAAACTTACGACATTGGACTTGTATCATTTTTCTGGTCCTATAAGCCAAGTTGATCCAATTATGAGAAAGTTGACCGAAATGCTATTTTGGCTGGCCTACGATCTAACTCAACGAGCAATTTTGTGCACGGCTCATCGGAATCCAAATATGGACATACCATTGGGTTCGTATCAAAAAATTGGAATCGTAGGTATATAATTTGTCGACTTTAGTGACCATAGATTCTAGCACATTTTTTGGTGCAAAGCGGGTCCAACGATGTACACTATTTTGACCAAAAATTACCATTTTGCCTTTGTGTACAAAATTGGACTTATGGGTAGTCAAACTTAGATATTTTTCTTATGTCGAATACATTGGTGATGTCTGTTTCAGCATCCGGAGTCATTTGCGTAAGTTTGCCTTTTGTGGCTCACTGAGTGATTGGATTTTATTGGTTCTACGCACGACCACCAAACAAGTATACTTTGCTAACTTTGTACAGTTTACTTACATGCATGTCCTTATTATTCTTTCTTGTTCTTGTCTCATTTTCTAGTCTATATTTGCAGTCTTGCCATGATTTATTTCCATGTCTCTTACATGTTGTCACTTAATTTCATCATTAGTTATATTTCTATATATTTCCACAGATGACATCGATAGTGTTGTTTACTTGAGTGATTTGACTCGATCATGTGTGCCATGATACTTTGACTCGATCACGTGTTCAATGTTACCTTGACTTGACCCTCGATCAGTATTAGGATTTGCTACTTGACCACTTTCGACTCGGAAGCACCATGCAGGGCTATGATAGAGACTCACTATAGTTAGGGAGTACCACACAGGACTACTAACTATAGGACCGGGAGTACTACGCAGGGCTATGGTCATTCGATTCATTTGTAGCCATACTTAGTATTACTTTCCATATGACATGTCATAATCTATAGAGTCTTCCATATGATCTTCATTCTTGTTCCAGAAGTTGTTTTTTTTTTCTGTTTTCCTTGTATGTTATATACTGCCATAGTAGGCACATTTTATGTATCTTGCTAGTCCCCTGAGGACCTCGTGATCTCTTCAGATATTAGCTGATGTTATCAAGGTAGAATACATGGTGTGATGTGAGTGCTTCTCCAAGACTTCAGGTATATGTGGTTGATGTTATAATCAAACTCTTCCTTATCTATATTTTGTCCAATATTTGCTTCTCGCTGTTATTATAGCCTAGTCTTTTACAAGCTTAATTTTTTTTTCTAGCTTGTTCATGATAAATGTGTTATTGGGGATCCACTATAATACCTTTATCTATTCTAGAATCAGTATATTATGGTCTGATCAACCTTAGTGCACTTGATTCGTTATTTTATTATTATTTAGTGGATTGAGATATAGTTGATTTAGAACAACAAAACAGCTTATACGTACTCAAGATGGACTGGAGTCCTCTCGATACGTAGCTGGCATGTATACGATGTCCTAGTCCTACGTATTTTGGGACTGAGGCATTACACAACACTAACTGCATGAGAACTATTTGGCATAGTTAAACAAAGATATACAAGTTGACCCATTAGTCGTTGTTGCGAGTAGGATCTGTGAGGCTTATCAATTATGGGGCAAAGCTTTGAAGCTGCAAACTAGTATCAACTGTCCGACTATTCGATAGAACTGTAGAGGCAGTAATCTTTGAAGTATACTTCTGTTGAGATACAAGTATCCCTATATTACTTTGTGCAATCTCAAGTCAAAAAAGCAGCAAAGATAACTAAGATCCTTCATCTGAAATGGCTGATGAAGTTACTTATGAGTAGCTATAGTCCCAGTTGAATCATCACTGGTCAAAATTGTATCATCCACATAGAGTAAGAAAAGAACTAACCTCTGTGGTGACAACCGCACAAAATAGAGAATGATCCTAAGAACAATGTTGAAAATTAGTTTCATGAGTAGCACTCCGGAAACACTCAACCCAAGCACGGGTAGCTTGCTTGGACCATATATAGCACTACAAAGACAACGAACATGTCCCGGGGGAGTAGAAAGACTTGGAGGGGGATGCATATAGACAACATCGGATAAAAAAGCATTAATAAAGGCATTCTTCACATCCATCTAATAGAGTGGCTACCGACGAACGACAACAACATCTAGTATTGTATGAACTATGGTTAGGACTACAAATGAGCCAAGCCAAGCCAAGATTTTGTAAGCTTGAGCTTGGCTTGACTAGAATTAATCGAGCTCGAGCTTGATAATTTTTTTATTTTAGAGCTTGAGCTTTGCTCGAGTTCGTTTATGTTAAGCTTGAGCTTTACTTGGTTTGAGCTCAAACTCGGCTTGATAAGCAAGCTTGATAAACAAGTTCGATAAGCTCAAAATCAAGCTCGTTAATCTTGATTTCAAGCTTAACAAACACATAGTTCTGCTTGAATTCAAGTACTTGTAATATTAACAATTTATTTATCAAAATTCAATTAAAAAGTTTTCTAATATCAATTATTAAGAATACACACAACTATACTTTTATACAAACGTACATAAAATTATAATTCAATAAAAAATTTGCGAGCTTTTAAACGAGCCAGCTCGCTAGCTCAAACGAGCCAAGTACTTCTAATTACCAAATCTTCGAAACCAATTTTATATTCATGTTCTAGACGAGTCCACCTTCCTTTAGGCATATCATGTCCCACTCAAACATGCCTCATTATACTTTACTTTTATTGTGGAACTTTCTAGTCAAAAAGGCCAATTCTAACATCTACCGTAATACCGATGTCCTTTCTAATTGAAATTGGAGACCCAACCTCGACTCAACATTTTTGACCCAATATATAGTTTTGATTTACTCTGGGACTGCTACACATATGCCACTTGTGTCCCACTCAATTGAGTTCCTATGTGCTACTTATACATAAAGGTCACAAAAGATGCGTTTCAGACTTTTTGGAACCCAATTAGTTATACCTGTAGGAAATTGGAATTCGAGGGTAACAATTGACAATAAGAATCTACTCTAAGGATATTAAGCCAAATAATAGAGTCCTTGTTATGATACCAATTGTAGGACCGTTGAGCACCTCTAGAGGGGGTGAATAGAGTGCGTGTGTGTAGCGAAATAAAAATCACCACTTAAAAGATAATTATGGCAGTAAACAAACTTATATGAAGTAGGCAGTAAAAATAAATACGTAATGTAAATAAGTTCAGAGAAGCAAACGCAAACACCAAGGTTTATAATGGTCTTCCTCTGAGAGGACTAGTCCAGTCTCGAGTAATCTAGTTCGATATTGAATCCACTATCTCGTGAAACACAAGCTTTGAATCCGAAGCGCTTGCAGCTCCTTACAACACGTAATTTTTATCCGAAGAGCACTACTTCAACTTGCAAGCCTTTAATTCGAAGAACTTGCCATCTTCAATAACAGGATAAAAACGAACTGGTTTTCAAGCATTATTTACAACTCGAACCAACTTCTATATCGAACCGAACTGGCACTTGCTTGGCTAGGAGTCGTAAAGGCTTAGATATGAAGGTTAAGTAGCTCTGAGAACTCTTAAGGAATAGAAGAGAAGAGAATAGAATGGGATCAAATAAATGGAAAAATATCTTCTATTTATAAGGTTTTGGGGGACCAAACTCGGGCAGAGTTCGGTTAACTAACGTTCATAAATTTGAATATTGGAGCTGATTCAACAGGGTGACTTGATCCAATAGGATACTAGATCAAGGGGGATCGAGTTCAGTCCGAGTTTAGTTGCACTTTATTCAAAATAAGTTGGGCTATCTTTGAGTAGTTTTCTAGGCTCTTTTTGGATGGGCTTTTGTGTGGGCTTTTTGTGGACTGAATGAACATGATTGATATAGGCTTTATGTAGGCTTTTTGGTGGAGTTTATGAAAAGCTAAGCCAAGTGCTAAATCAGCCCGATGTATATTTTTCCTAGACTCAATAAAGTAGAAAAATACATAATAAATTGGAAAAATTATTAGCCCTTTGATGACATCTTTTTCCTGACATTTGAGCAGACTTGAAGACGTCTTTTTTCCTTCATGGCAGTTGTCCAAAGATAAAAAATTTGGAAATCTAAATACCTCTCGGGGGCTTCCCCCCTCCCCCCCCCCCGAACCCCCACGAGGGGCATTGCCCCCTTGACCCCTGTCCGTTGACCGGACAGCGGAACTCCCGAGTGCGAGGCCCCGGATAGGTCGTTGGGCGGTTCAGATAAATCTTCTTGTATAACGTCGTCTTTGGGCCATCATTACTTCTTCATTGCATATGTCCTAGTTTGATCATGCTTAATGCATGTCTACAAGTACATATTAGGTGAACAAAGCAGCATAATAGTATAATAAATTTAATAAACAGTAGGACAACGCTAAGTTTAGGCAACCACATGATAGTAATTTACATGAATATTAGTGACATTATTATGTTAAACTTAATGAATTTGCCATATTAAAAAATATGATATAGTCATTGGGCTAACAATACCGACCCGAAACTAGCCCAAGTAGAAGTGGTAGAGCCTATTCTAGGTTACCCTAACCTAATGAGATTATTTTAGATTGACTTTTGTCAATTATTGTATAGCCATATTAGATTTAAAGCTATGTTTAATCCACCAAAATATTACTTAACAAATATGGAACGCATTAAATCTTTTGAGACCCAATGAAATATGTCTTTTGATACGGGCCATAAAAACTCGCAAAATCTTACCAAAACCACCCTCACTCAAACCCTAACCCTTCCCCTATAAAACCTTACAAATATGAAACCATAATTTAGCCTCCCCTCTCCACAAGATCCTCATACCCGACCACAATTTGTCGCCATGCTGCCCGCCCAAACCACTAACTAGCAGGTTTCGAACCCCTTTTCGCTCTTTTTTAAAGAACCACCACCTCCACGACATTCCCAAGACGTCCCTCTTTGACCCTACTAAGGTCTCGAGTCGCCACGACAAGCCGTTTGGTCGGTACAAGGCCAAATGCTAGTACAAATCTCAGTCTACTCTAGAATTCCAAACAACAGGTATGCTGACTTCTAGCCCTTGTTTTTATACTTTTTATTGATCAAACCTCCACCAAACCAACTCTAACATCTACCCCTACGTGTCTTCTATCATCACCAATTGCCATATCACGTGGATCTTAATAGTTTGTTCGGGCAAGCATTTTATGAAAGTTTGTCTAGGGTGAACTAGTTTTCTTGCGTCGTTGTTTGTACCGCTTTGTGACGTGCCACGACAGCAAATAATTACTTGGTAATAATCCTAACACATCCCTCTATTATCTCGATCACACCCCAGTCCCAAAATACATCAGTCTGAAAACACAACCATGCTAGCTAATACAATATAGAATAAGTTCTCAATTTAATGTACTTACTCCATACATACTACGTTGTAAAATATACTAACTAAACTATATCTCATCTATGTCTCTGTCCATAATAATGAAAAAAATCAAGAACAAACGATATATGTCATGATCTGCAACCTATTAATATATGTTTGGAATGGACCTGAAGAATAATATAAGTCCATTAAAACTAGGCTATAACAGCAAAGGCAGAAATAAATAGTACAAAGGACGTGCAAGTGATAATAAATAATACTACCAATAGTACCTGAATCTTGCAGAATACAATACGATAACTTCATGCCAAAAATCCAACTAATACCTGGAGAGATCACCACGTCCTCAGAGAGACGTAACAAGATACAAAAGAAACAACCCATATATGAACTGAATAAATAAATAAATAAATATCAGGACTCACTAACCATCTATGTGTATGCATGTAGAAGACGACGTTGGTACGCATAAGTAGGTAGAGGAATAAAGCATAGCATGCGCTAGAGGCTTATGTACATACTAGAATACCTTTCGACCGTATTCTGACACGCAGTCAGCGACCGATGCCGGATATATCCTCTAGCAATACACCAATAATTGAAAGACTAGTATCCCATAACTGGACAACCGCTGAGGCTAATATGTGGCTTCTCATACGCCTACTAATAGTCTTACCCACCTATGAATTGCACTAGTCATATCCATGAATCGAATAGCTCATATCGCAATACAAGTTACTAACTAGATTCAAACTGATCACTATATGTACCGTCATATGAACCTTCGGCAGTGATGATCAGTCAAGTATGTAAGCCCGTGCCAATACAATGTATCTCACTTACGGTGCAGTGTATGATACGTGACAAGGCAAAGAAATTATTGAAAATAATTTGACAACTATCAGGATCATCATACATCGATGACACCATTGATGGCACCCGTCATACTTGGACACACCTATTAAGAATAATATTTAACAAACATAAGCACAATATTATAAATTTAAATAGTAGAAGAATGGCAAGGTATCTTACCTCGAATATTAGCAAAAGTGTAAAGCAATGGTCCGTCTCCAACTGTAGCAGAATGAATACGAACTCCTAAAATATAAATAAACTAAATTAAATACTAACTCAAATGTAGAACCCTAGAGGGGGGGGGGGGGGGGGGGTAAATAGGGTAATAAAATAATTGCCAACAATAATAAGTAAAGTAAATGGTAATTTAAAAGAAGAGAGGATCAAACACTCAATGTATCCAGGTATCCTCCCGAGGGGCACTCCAGTCCCAGAACTCTCCCCGGCTTTAATCCACTATTGGAGTAAATAGTACAACACGAGCTTTGATCCGAAGACTCGTCAACTTCTTACACATAAGTTTTCATCCGAAGGTTCGTCAACTTCTTACACACAATTTGTTATCCAAAGGCTCGTCAACTTCAAACTTGAGAGAAAAAGGTTTCAATTTTCTTGAATACTTGGAAGATCTAAGCTGCAGCTCTTGAATACTCTAATACTTTAATGGATCATAACTTAAAGCTTTGTAGAGTAATGGTAAAGGTCTTTGGTAGATGAAAATTTTAAGTCTCAAGTGGATAAGTATTTATGAAGAAGAGGGAAGTCTATTTGTACAAATCTAAGACAAGTGAGCATTTACTACAGCCGAACGGATGATATGTTGGTTGTCTACGGACGTCCTACGGATTATCCGCTTCAATAGTAACGGCTAGAAAACTATCCGTTGAATGCATTAAATGCTCTTTGATAGTGACTATTGGATTTGAATTTCAAATAGCCAGCTCAGCATTTGCGGATTATCCAACGGTGATCCACGGAGGTCCGTCGGATCACCCGGATGTCCCCATAAATATTTGTTGTTCGAAAATAGATTATTCGGAGGTGATCCGCGGTGATCCGAATGTCCCCACAAGAAAACTTGCTGTGACAACCCGGATTATCCTTCGTGATCTGTAGTGATCCAAAGGATGACCCGAATGTCCCACAAAAACTTGCTGGAACAATCCGGATTATCCTCCGGTGATCTGGAGGATGATCCGAATGTTCCCAAAAAAACTTGTTGGGACAATTCGGATAACCCGACGAAAATTTGCGGTCATCCGACGGATGATCCGCTTCTTCATAGATTCTATTTGTTCATCTTTAAAGCTTTTATTTTGTTATTCATACATAAGTGTTTACACTTCTCCTATGTATTATAGAGTCTTGGAGATATGAAGATGGATCTTTGACTTATGAAGCTTCTGTATTCTTGATTGTTATCCAAGATTGAGTCTGAGCACCAGGTGATGGATGCAGATATCTTTCATTGATAGAGGCTTTTTTTGAACCTGAGGTGTAAATGAATCTAAAACAATAGAGCCGTTAATTGTGAATACGATATCAAAATCAATGTGCCAACAATCTTCTATATTTTGATAATTGACAAATATACTAATTTTAGGATATACCTCCCCCGTAAGTAGATATCTCCTCCTCAATACCATTTCTTCCCTTTTGGCATTTATGCAAATGAAAGACGATAAGCTATAGATAAAAAAAATTGTAGAGCATTTGGACAAACATATATGCACATTTATGAGATAAAGTAGATTTTTTCAGAGAGCAACATACTAGTCCCTACTGGGAGACGTAGGATAATGAGATAAAAAGACACGCTTGTAGTCCACGAAGGACTACACACAACACAACAAAACAACTTATTGACTCCACCACATCACCTCGTAGCACTAGTAATCATCAACCATCAGGAGCAGCCGTAGTATCAACGTTGTTAGTAGGATCCTCATCAACTCCCGGTGCAGGAGCGAAGGAGATATAGGGATATATGTCGTCCGGATACATGAAGCCATAGACATTTGGGTTAGTAAACTGTGGTCCAGGATAGGCAGGGTTAGACACAACGGGGTCGACAAGAAGATTATTCTCCAGAAAGTAGTACTGAATAAAATGTGCCTGATATATGAAGCAATGATAAATCATGGTTCCTAGACCTCGGATGGCAGCCTGGATGCTCACCGAGGTGGAGATGGAGAGTGAGTCGAAGTGTCGATCAATGTAACAAAAAAATCTTCGAATATAGAGGCGTCGGAGCCGGAGGAGTAGAGGAACTGCCAACAGCAGGTGGTTGGGAAAAGGAGGGTTGAGACGACGAGTGGAGGGGTCATGACTTGGATTTGGCAAGAAGAGTTGGCTTTTGACCCTTGGAACAATTGGTGAGATCAACCCTATTTGCTTCTAAAATTATAGTGATGTACATGTCGAAGAGGAGGGATGAATGGTTCGCTTATTGGATCCGGATCATTGAGTAAACGATCATCTTGGAGAAGGAGAATGGGTGGAGGGCGAAGAGGTAGTACATGGCAATAAGTTCCTCAGTGATGAGGTTGTCCATATTGCAAAATTTGGGGGTGATGGAGTGGCGGAGGATGCGACGGTGATCATGGTAGAAGGGACTCAAATCCTTGTCATCAGGTTTGAGAGAGGTGGGACGATCGCAGATGCAGAATATGGATTCCTCAAAAGTGTAGTTAGAGGAGAGCTTGATGGAGTCTATGGTGCAGGGATGTGGACGAAGGTTGGGACGCTCCGGAATGCCAAGAATGTTGGCCAGGGAAGCGGTGTTGACGGTGAACTTGACCCCGCCCACTTTTGTCTCGAACTCCGGACCATCGCCATTTACAACCAAGTTGCAATAGAACATCTGAATAGCCACGGAATAGACGTCGATCTGCCTCTCTAGCAGATCCGCGAGACCGGCGTCTTCAAAAATCTCCCGATGGTTTGGGAAATAGAGAAAGAAAATGGGCTTGTCGGTACAAGTAAGGACTTTATGGAAAATAGTGAACTAGTCGCGGGATTGTTGGACAGAATGGAAGATGGCCGGGTTGTGGCCGTGGGTGGTGGCGGTGGAGAGGAACATGGTGGCGGAAGAAGGAGCTTGGGAGGATGAGGAGGTAGCGACATGGCGGGAATATTTGTGAGACATGGTGGTGGTTGGGATTGGTACCGAATTTGGGCAGACTGGAGCGAACGACCTGTCAGAGAGAGGTTTGAGTGTGTGTATATGGAGAGATGGAGAAGGAAGAGGAATATTTTGGTTTTCAAAGAGAGAGAGAGAGATGGAGGGGAATTAAAGAGGTAGGTGGGTATTTAATAGGAGGGGATGTGAGGGTTGGGTTTTTGGGAAGAGTGTAGGCAATGTTTGGGGAAGAGGAAGGGATTTTGGGGAAGAGTGAAGGTCAAATCCGGTCAAATCTGTGATAGAAAGCGTTAGTCGGATCATCCGACGAAAATCTGCAAAGATCCGACGAACAACCCAAATTTTAAAAAGTTTAAAATTAATGACCAGAACGTTTCGGAAAGTGTTATCTGCCAGTTGTAAGAAAAATGGGAAAGCCGACGGTGGTCCGCAAAAATCTACCAGATTTTTCGTCAAATTATCTGTTAAGAAGTGTTTAAAAATATTTTTCAAGAAGGCCAATTTCTCGACAAATGAAGGAAAAACGATCTTCGGCAATATATTTGGTAAATATGTCAGCAAGTTGATGCTCAGTGTCAATAAATTTAAGATGGATGTCTCCTTTTAGTTGATGATCATGCAAAAAGTGATGTTGAATTTTAATGTGTTTTATACGTGAGTGACAAATAGGATTTTTAGTAAGATTAATAGAGCTAGTATTGTCACATTTTATAGAGATGCCATTGGAGTAAATACCATAGTCAACAGTGTTTGTGTTATCCAAAGAATTTGGGCACAACAATATCCATCCACAATATATTCGGCCTCAGTTATAGAAAGGGCAACCGAGTTTTGTTTCTTACTAAACCATGAAACCAAGGATTTCCCAAGGAATTGTCATGTGCCGCTAGTGCTTTTCGGTCAATCTTGTATCCGACAAAATTTGCATCCGAGTAGCCGATAAGCCCAAAGGATGTAGATTTTGGATACCAAAGTCCCATGTTAATGGTGCCTTTGAGATACCAAAAAATGCGCTTAATGACACATAAGTGTTATTCTTTGGGATTTGCTTGGTATCGTGCACATAAGCAAACTCTAAACATGATGTTGGGACGACTAGCAGTTAAATAGAGTAAGCTACCAATCATACCTCGATACTTACGAATGTCAACCGATACACCATTGTCATCTTGATCAAGCTTAGTTGTAGTGGCCATAGGAGTTCTTATTGATTTGGATGAGTCTAGTTCAAAGCGCTTAAGAAGATCCTTGGTATATTTGGCTTGATTGATGAAGGTGCCTTGAGGTCCTTGCTTGATTTGTAATCTAAGAAAGAATAATAATTATCCCATCATGCTCATTTCAAACTCATCCTGCATAACTTTGGCAAACTCTATACACAGTATTTTGTTAGTTGAACAAAAAATGATGTTATCAACATAAATTTGAACTAATAAAAGTGTTCCATTGTGAGTTTTAATAAAAAGTGTGGTGTCAAATTTGCCCTTGGAGAAGTTGCGATAAATGAGAAAGGAGCTAAGACGCTCATACCAAGCACGAGGAGATTGCTTGAGGCCATAGAGGGCTTTATGTAATTTGAAAACATGATCTAGAAATTAAAAATCTTCAAAGCCAGGAGGTTGCTTGACATACACTTCTTCTTTAATAACACCATTCAAAATGGTACTTTTGACATCTATTTGAATTTTTTTAAAATTATTAAAACAAGCAAAAGCACAAATCATTCGTATGGATTCGATACGAGCAACTGGTGCATAGGTTTCTTTATAATCAATGCCTTCCTTTTGGTTATAGCCTTGAGCAACCAATTCGGCTTTGTTACGAATAATGATCCCATTCTCATTAAGCTTATTTCAAAACACCCACTTTGTCCCAATAATAGGATAGTTGTGGGGCTTATGAACGAGTTTCCAAATATTGTTTCTCTCGAATTGATTAAGCTCTTCTTATATTACAATTATCCAAAATTTATTATTAAAAGCATCATTGATAATTTTAGGCTCTATTTGAGAAATAAAAGCCACATTTGCACAATGATCTCGTGTAGAGGATGGAGTGCTAACTCGTGAGGAGGGGTCACCAATGATAAGTTCCTTGGGATGATGAGGGGCAAATCTCCATCTTTGGGGAGATCCTCTTGAGGAGTCTATAGTTGAAGAATTTTCAGGTGGAGGAATCTCAACTTCATTACTAGATGAAGGAGCACTTGTGTTTCCAAAAGAAGAATTTTCCAAACCAAAAGAGATGTCATCAACATTATTTAGGGAGCTAGGTGTTAAGTTTGTCAAAAGAGATATTGATTGACTCTTCGACTATAAGACTTCTTTTGTTAATGACACGAAACCATTACTATGCATTGAATATCCAAGGAATATACCGTCATAGGCTTTTTCTTCAAATTTACCTAGATTATCTTTGGTGTTCAAAATAAAACGTTTGCATCCAAAAACTTTAAAATATTCAAAAGAAGGAATTTTTTCAAACCAAGCTCATAAGGAGTTTTCTTAGAAATAGGTCTAATCAAGACTCTATTTATAACATAATATGCCATGTTAACAGCTTCCACCCAAAAGTATTGATGAAGCTTGTATTTGTTTAACATGTCCCTGGCCATATCGTCGAGGGTTCTATTCTTTCTTTCTACTACACCATTTTGTTGTGGAGTTCTAGGACAAGCAAAATCATGTCCAAAACTATTTCTACTACAAAAGTTTTTGGAATCAGCATTGTCAAATTCACATCCATGCTTACTTATAATTTTGTTGATCATAATGTCTTTTTTATTTTGAACACGTTTACAAAAAGCAACAAATTCATGAAAGGTATCACTTTTATTTGCAAGAAAAATAACCCAAGTAAATCTCAAAAATTATCCACTAAAACAAAAGCATAGAGTTTACCACCAACTAGCTACTCTACTAGGACTGAATAAATCTATATGAATAAGTTGGAGGGGTCTAGTAGTTCTCACCGAGTTGATAGATTTGAAGAAAGATTTAGTTAACTTACTCTTCTCGCATTCTTCACATATCATGTATTTCTTGAAAGAAATTTTTGTGAGTTCTCTGACTAGCTTCTTGGTGGCTAGTCGGGAGATAGTATCTATGTTGGCGTGTCCAAGTCTCATGTGCCAAAGCCAACTCTTATCATTTTTTACTACTAGGCACCTATCATTGTTAGAACTTTCAACGAGATAAAAGACATAAATGTTGTCTTCTCTAATCCCTTCATACACAGTGGAGCCATTTGTGCTATCATGAATAAAATATTTGTGTTTAACAAAGTTGACTCCATAGGCATTATCCGTGAGATGACTAATGCTAAGAAGATTGTGCTTCAAATTTGTGACAAGACAAACATTTTTAATACAGGGGTAAGGAGGGGAGCCAATATTACCATGTTCGATGATGTAACCCCTTAAATTATTGTCAAAGGATACGTGTCCTTCCTTCTTTAACGATAGTGTTGCAAAAAGTGAAGCATAACCGGTCATGTGCCGTGAGTAACTGCTATTGTGGATCCACTTGCTTTTAGCATGCGATGGAGGGTTCACCTACAACACAAGTTGAAGATGAAGACTTTGGTACCCAGAAATGTTTGGGTCCTTGATTATTAGTTTTAGGAACCCATTTTAGCCTTCTCATGTCAACATGCTTTCTCATTTGATAGTAATGAGATGTATGCCCATTATAGGAGTTCTAACATGATTTTTATGGTAACGATAGTAAAAAGCATGATGTGACGTGTTCGTGTTCTTCCTTACAGAGGGTCCTCTTTGTGTGTGCACTTGTTGGTGATATGGCCTATGTGGTGTGTTCATGTGAGTGTGACTCTTGTAGCTAGTGTTGTGATGTGTGTTAGTGTGACTTTGATTATGACGTCGTACATTGTATAGGTTATATCTCTATCATCTTGTTTCTTGCTTTTTGTAAGAAGATCATTGTACTTGATAGAAGTTGCATATTCCCTTTGGTTAGCAACAAGTATATTTTTCTTAGCAATGTCATATCCTTCCTTGAAGAATTGACATTCAATATCCTTTTTGTTTATGACGTCTAGAGCTTCTTGGAGCTTTAGTCGAAGAGACTCAATCTCATCTGTGTCAGAAGCAGGAGATTTTTCTTTTATATCAAAAATGATATTAGAAAGTCTTTCTATTTCTTGCTTGAGAGCATCAATCTCTTTTAGAGATTTTCTGTGCTTACTTCTCAAAACTTTGTGTTCATCATGGAGTTCAAGAATACCATTTTCTAATTCAGTATAAGAAAGAGCGTTCATAGATAAGTCATCAAGTACCTCATTTGACTCTCTTGCCATAAGACAAACATTTGCTGTAGGTTTGTATTATTTGTCGTTGTCTGAGTCACTTGCATCACTTTTGCACCAGATGCTAGTATTGGCGTACTTCCCTGAGGATGAGCTTCCTTTGTTTGGCTTTTTGTACTTGCCAGATTCTTTTCTTCCCATTGGACAGTTTCTCTTGATGTGTCCAGTTTTCTTGCAGTTATAGCAAGCAGGTTCTTCATCAGTGTCCCTTCTTGAACGATTTACTTTATTGAACTTGAGGAACTTTTTGAAGTGTCTAGTGGTGAGAGCGATTTCTTCGTCATCATCGGAGTCATCTTTTGAGGAGAGCTTGATGGACTTGAGAGAAAGAGATCTTTCTTTTTTTCCTTCTTCCACTACAAAAAAAGTGTCTTTTTGGAACGACACTATAAGGAACACTAGTCTAAAAAGTCCTAAAAGTATAGTTCTAGGGACGGCTATAGTTTTAGTAACAAAAAGTTGTATTTTTTTGGGACAGATTGTGAAAATGGATCACAATTTGGGACTAATGAAATTTTTTTTTCCAAATAATACACATTACCGTCCCAAATAGATCGGCGGGAATGTCACACATTTGGCGGCTAATTGCCAAATTTTATGGGGGGGACTTTACCTCCACATGTTTTTATCTCAACCGTTCGATCGAATGGATTAATCCAGACCGTCCATCCCAAAACATTCAGAACTTAGTGGATGAAAACACACTTCTCAATATCAAAGTAACCTAAAAATCTTTCTCTCTATCTCTCTCTTTTCGATCAAAAAACTGGATGATGCTGCTCTCTCCCTTTCTCCGACCTAGGTGCTCCAGTACTGCTGCTCTTTCTCTCTTCGACCATTATTCCGACCTAGGTGCTCTAGTTCTACTGCTCTCTCTCTCTCTCTCCGACCATTACTCTCTCTGTCCGACCTTTCAACCCTAGGTGCTCCATTACTGCTGCTTGGTATATTTTCCCCAATCTTTAGAATTTTTTACCAAATTTTTTTAGTCTTTGTCCTAATTTTTGGATGCATGTTATTTTGTTCTAGATTATTTGCTTAAAATTTGATTGTTTTACACAATTTACATGTATTTATGTAGGAATTACTATAATTATTTGTGAAAAATTGGGTTTTTTGTGAAAAATTGGAACACATTTGAATGGACAGGAACATGAGTTTGAACCTGGCTATGTTCTTTGTAGATTTTAATTTGTCAAATTATTGTGATTATGCGTTCATGTAGGAATTACTATGATTATTTGTGAAAAATTGGATTTTTTTTTTTGAAAAATTGGGACACATTTGCATGGATAGGAATATGTTTTTGTACGGACACGAATAAGACACAGATTGTATTTCCAGAATGATTCTCGGACACAGACTCTGGTCTGAAATGGTTGAAGCCTATTGGCGGTTTTGGCCCATACTTTAAACCTTGGATAAACATGTACCACTTTGGTGGCATATACCTGTTGGATGGTTGATGAGTAGAGAGACATCTGTGTCTTGTGTTTATCTTATGAAAGGGATTGAAAGCAATGTTCCTAGTATCGTTATTGGACCCTTCCTATGAGAACCGAGATCGACGGTATCGGTAGTTTCGGATTAGATTTTTTGGTATTGGAAAACAAATAACTATTAGTAAATTATTAAAGTTTTAGATTTTTTTTGGTATATTTAGACATAAGCTTAAGTATTTTCTGTGTTGTATTTCTTAGTGGTTTCGAAATTGAATGGAATAGTAGTCACATTTGCCGATTAGTTTACTTGCAATGTATAAGTTTTCTTCTTTTACATGTTTTTAGTTTTTACAATCTTATTATGCTTTTACACCTTTGTTGATTAGTTATTTTCGTTCAATTTTCTTTGCCGAGTTGACAAAAAAGAGACCCCCAATGTCGGTATCTGGTCGGTATCGGATCGGGACATGCCAAACATTTTTTGTGGCTTTGCGCTTGTGTGTGTATTTCTGTATAAATGTTTCTTCAGATAAATACTCGTAGGCTCACATATTTTTTTCATTTTGCTTTGTCCATATTTCTTTGCATGTGTCAGGGAGGATTTTGTTGAAAGGGACAACATAACATTGATGATGAACACATGAGTAAACTAAACAATATTTTTTTACTATTACAAATATTCTTTTCTTATCCTCTTATCTCACAATTCTTTACATTTTTTTAGGTGGAACAGATATTTTGTTTACTTGGTTTTGCTTTGTTCATTGTAAGCTGGAATCAAGTTTGTTTGGAAATTAACGGAGGCTACAATGTACTTTATTCAAATCATTTATGTTCTTCATTTCAGTGTTTAGCATTATGATATCGAACTTCTAGATGGTTTAGTCCATTTTAATTATATGTCCCACTTATCGATGGATATTAGTAATGATGGAATATGGTTTGTCAACTTGCCAGGTGTTTCAAAGAAACCTCTTTACTTACATATGTGCCTGAGCACTTATAGTAACATCTCTACTTGAACCTTATAGGAGAGATGCACTTATGGCAACCTTATAGGAGATGCACTTATGGCAACCTTCTATGAGTAAACCTTATAGGGGGATGCATCCTCTTAAGCTAGACTTGCATAGTTTTTTTATAATAATTTGGTATACGGGGTACATAAAATATGTTTTATATTATCTTTTATGTAAACAATCCTCTTAAGCTAGACTTGCTAGACTTGCATAGTTTTTTGTCTAGCACCCCCTGCTTGGTTAATCCATTAAAAAGTCGATAGGTTTGAGCTCATATGAGTCTAAATCTGATGCAAGAAACTCAATACTAAAGGTGGAAAAACATGATAAGGTTATGCCTTTTGATTGGATATGTTCCATGAGTCCACATTTGACCATTCAACATAAATCAAGCAATATATTTGCAATAGCTGACCAGAATCCCCTTGACGTATGCAGAAGACATTATTAGCAGAGAATGAGCAAATATAGCATATATACGACGTATAATGGGAGCAGGGTTGAATCAAAAAAGATTTGTTTTTCTTCTGATGTTTCCAAATGGTTTCAAATTTCAAATTAGTTCCTATTCAGTCACAGGTTCTGTCAATTCCATACCTTCTCCATTCATGGTTAGGTTTGAACCCTACAAGGAAGATCCTAAAGAAATTTGGAAATTTGTTCCAGAACAACATTAGGTAGGTGTGCTCAGAATTCAAAACAACAAACTGTGAAAGGTTAACCTGTCGTCTCCAGATGTTGGGTTAGCGAAGTTAATAATGCAAGTTAGCTGAAGGATTTTGATAGTTAAAATTTTAAATGATAACTTAGGATTCTATCCGAAATCTATATAAAACTACTTTTGTTTATATATATATATATATATATATATATATATATATATATATATGATACAGTGGTGAAATCCCCATAGCCCTACAACCCTAGAAACTAGAAACTAGATTAAGGTTTCGTGGGAAATCCTCAATAAATTCCTCCTCAATATATATAATACAGTGGTGAAATCCCCACAGCCCTTCTCTTGCCACCTCCATTTCTGTATGGTACACTTTATTTTCCTCCAAATTGATTTAGGCTGTGTTTGCTTGGGCTTTTTTTCCATGGAAAAATATTTCAATCAAAAATTTTCCATCAATTGTAGTGTTAGATAGCTTATATTTTCCATGGAATTATTTTCCAAAAAACTATCATTTTCCATATTTTCTTTTAAAATGTTGGAAAATGAAACTTACCTAACCCATATGCAAATATTATTTTTCATGGAAAATAACTATTTTCGTGAAAAATAATGACAATCAAACACCCATATTAAATTTTTCATGGAATTTTTTAAAAATTCCATGGAATATTTTTCCTAGAAAAATAATTCCATGGAATTAAGTTCTTTTCCACATATTTTCCACTTTGCAATCAAACCCACCTTTTTTATTTGAAATGCTCATGTTGCCATTTGAAGGGGTTTTCATATCATAACTTCTTTCAAATATATAATTAAGAGCTGCTTTAGGTTTGAGCTCTCTAGCACATTTTATATTGCTTTGTTATATAGTAGAGAAGTAAATTTTCGTCTATAATATGTTGTTTATGTCTTCTCTCTAATAGGTTGCCACATGTTTTAATTTTTAACAATCTGTTGGAGTTCTCTAATGTTGTAGCCCAATAAATTATGGACAAGTTTGGTGCTTCTTAACCGTATGTTTGAGTTCTCTTTTTTTAACTACAAAGTTGTGTTCTTGTTGTTGTTTCCTGCTAAATTTTATGTGCTTATCCTACAGTTTTGTTTTTAAACTGGAGGTTTCTACTTCTGTTTTTAGCTTGAACATTGGTGTTGGCTGCTGCATTTTGGGTGAAAGTGTGTACAGAAACAGTGGATGTTGTTCGTTATGTTGGATGTCCTTTCCTTCTTGTATACCTGCTGCATTTTCTATTGCACTATGCTGGGATTTTGATGTTCATTTTGGGATCTTTCTACTGGTGCCTTTTTGTTATTGTATAGTAGACTGCATTTACATGAGATGTCACTCCACTTCCACGCTATCACCACACTTGCAGGAAAAATTATCGGGTGGTCCGGGCTCACCACGTAGAGATGGTAAATGGTGAACTCGGCCACTAATTTCTTGACACTTGTTATTAAATTTTCAAAAAAATGTAAAAATATATAAAATATATAAAAATTCACTTGGCATATAATTAGCAAAAATAGAATTTTTTTCTTTCAAAGTACTAAAAAAATTGAGCAAGAAAATAAGAAAAATGTAGTGATATAATGGATTATGCCAAGTGTCAAAAAATTAGTGGCCGGGCTCACTATTCATCATCTCCATGTGGTGAGCCCAGACCACCCAATAATTTCTCCATTTGTAGACATATAAACAGGCCTGTAACAACATTTGTTGTGCTGTATACTTCGGCTGTATACTTCGACATACAAACAGGCCTAAAAGATTCTTAATCATCTTTGGAAATATCAAAATGCCCCTCTGTTCCCTATACTTCGGCTGTATACCACCACTAGTAAACTCTCTACTTGGTCATTTTTTTATTTTCCTTTCATTTGGTACTCAAGATTTGATGGACTATTATGGCTAGCTTAGTGCATAATTATAGTAATGCTTCCACACATGATTTTTTTTCCATTACAATGCATTGACCCATCACTTAAATGACGAATATATCCATGGATCTAACTGGTTATCTACAACTTGTATGGAGCTTTCTTACGATCCATTGTCGAACCCATTCTGATAGGAGAAAGCTTGGATGATGATGATGTAATCTATACATTATTAGTTATGTTCTATATTATCTTAAAAGATTACTTTAAAGTTAGAAAATTAGTTAAATTTCACATTTCATTATTCCATATATATGGTTATCTACAAGATAATGAATGTGCCCATGGATTTTATTTATAATTATATTGTCGTAGTTGCCATCTGTAGTTTATAGTTATGCTTATCTTTTTCAAAATCTATTGTAACTTTAGATGATTATTTTAGTTAGTTTAGTTTCACTCTTCAATACTTCATACATGTTATTCATAGCTTCTTGTCTGCATTGCAGCTGTATCTGGTCATCAATCAACAGATTCTGATGTGGAGTTTCAGATGTGTGAAATATGCAACAATAAGGTGGTGACTTTTACTTCTCAGGTTTTGACATCTTTTTTTTCCTCTCTATATTATTGATACTTTTATTACTATGAAGGAGAAAAATTGATGCTTCGTTGTTCGTGTTGTGGCCGACTTGTCCACCCTACTTGTTTACTGCCTCCTTGGTGGGATGGAATGCCCGTGGAGTGTTTTGTTACTCGTGCAAGGAGAAAACCGACGAATACCTCCTGGCAAGGGATGCTTATGTTATCGAACTCCTGAAGAGATATGTACTAATAAACTTCAAAACATAGTAAGCAGTATCGGTCGTCCTTCGAAACCAAGCAATTCAAAACCACTGAAATCCTCTGAAACAGCCAATTAAGAAGGGTCCATGCTTCAAATTTTTTTTTTAAAATTCCAGGTTACCTTTTAAAATCCAAGTGTAACGTGACAAGTATGGTCAGATATGATGCAGCACATGAGCGCAAGCTAAAGTTTTTGATATCGTTCGGTCTTTGGATCTTCCGAATAATCCTCTGGATGATATTATTGACCATGTAGGCTTCATGGTTTTTGCATATTTTAATTTGTTTATAATCTATTTAAATTCCATAGATTTTTTATGAACTATTTATTGAAGAAGGCATGTCTCTTATCTGTGAAACAAAGGGGTGAAATATGTTCGCTTCCATATGTGTGTCTGATTGTAATCATCCTAGTTCCAAAAATTTAAACCTTTTATGTCAGATTATTAAGGCACTCTAAGCCTGTATCTTTATGATGAATTTCACAATTTAAAGCATTGTGTTCTTGTCCTGTAGTTTAGTGACATGCACTGGTATTTGTCTAATGATGCCTTGTTGATATGTTTGGTCGTGCTGGAAGTAAACACTTATTTATACTATTCGTGATCGGTCACTTAGAAACCTGAAACAATTTGACATAGTCCACCTCTATATATGGTGATAGGCTAGGCTTTTGGACAAAATAAGCGACCTTTTCCATAAGTCAATCTGGAGAAGCTGTAGTTGATGGATGATTTCAAATTTGAAAACTGTATGAACTTATATATTTTTTTATTTTGTAGGCAAAGGGTATGTTAGAGAGGACTTTGAATGTAGCCATTATATGAAAAATTTTGATGCTGGACACATACCGTTGAGATTGCCTAGAGCGCAGCAACTACTAACAACAATCAATAAGCAATTTTCAACATTTGGCCTTTTGCCGACGGTATTTGGATCGTGTCAGAGTGTCAAAATATTTGATGGCTTTAAAGAACCTGTGTGATGTTGGTATCATCCAGGTATGTATGCTCAATTCTACATTCCTCAAAACTGAGGTATTGAACATGAATGCGACATTGAATTATACTATTTTTAGAAGTCGAGATTGATTCATTACTAGTAATATATTTCATATACATTGAACATTAAGACTATAACACTATACTACACAGTTGTAATATATTTCATATACATGGTCACATCAAAACATTTCCAGCATATTACTGTAATTCTTGCTGGAATAATTGTAGTTCTTATTTAAAATATTTCCCAAATTTTGTCTTTTTCACTTAAAGCTTCCTTTTTCATTTAAAGCTTTATTTTTTTGCTCTTTAATTTTTTTTTGTAAGTTGAAGGTAAGACCTGATTGATCCTTTTGCCCTGACTTAAACATTCACAAAATAATGTAGTATAGTATGTAAAAATTGGTCTGTACAGTTTGGAACTTGTTTTTCTTTTCTGGTGGTTTGTACAGTTAGCAGGTCCTTGCTAATATATTGACACGTCTTAATTTCATTTGCAGGTCCTTTAAAAGCATTCTGGATTTACTTAAATGATGGACGACGACTCTTGTGATGGAAAAAATTTTGGGTTAATTTTGTGAATGTTTAATAGATGACTCAAAAACATGGTGTAGTGCTTAATATTTTTGGTTCATAATTTTTTATGTAATGGTGGAGATGATGGGTTCATTTTGTAAGTGATGGTGTAGATGATGAATTGTGTTTTGGATATATTTTGTAAATGATGGAAAGGATGCTTAAAGTTAAGCTTTTTTGTTGTTTACAAATTGAACATTATAGTTATATTTGTATTTTGTTGTCGTCTACTTAATGTAATATGTTTTTCTATTTTGTAAATGATAGTGAAGAATGCTTGATGTTGTTACGCTTTTTTTTATGGGAGCTTCGACTCCTGGAGATACACCTGAGGACAAGTTCGACAACGACCATCATCATATGAATTATGTTACATGTGTATTTAAATTGTATGTTTTACAACTGGAAAATGCAAACAATAATTTCATAAGTATTACTTTTGGGACGGTTATTTAATTGTCCTAGATATAAACGATATATTTTTGTGACGTTGGCAAAATTTTCTAGGACAAATGTTATTCGTCTCAAACTCTTTTATTTTGGGACAATTTAGTAAACCGTCATAAACATATAATAATTCAAACTCTTTTGGTACGGTTAAATTTTTCGACTCTAGTACCAAATTAGGACGGCATTTTTCGTCCTAAAACTTTTTTCCATGCCACCCTAATAGCATTGTTACATTCCGTCCCAAAATTTGTCCCAAATTACGATTTATGACTGATTTGGGCCTTTTTAAGATGAAATTTTGGCGTCCCAGAAAGCCACTTTTTTTGTAGTGTTCTTTTCTTTCTCCTTTTCTTGCATAGAGGCTTCCTCTTGGTCCTTTATATCCAGCTCGTGGGTCATCAACTTTTCCATGAGGGTCTCAAGGTTCATTGTTGTAAGGTCATTTCCTTCGATGATGGCGGTGGCTTTGGGATTCCATTCTTTAGTCAGTCCTCTGAGAATTTTTTGAATATTTCATGAGTGGGATATTCTTTACCAAGAGAAAGGAGAGGGTTAATAATATCAAAGAATCGAGTAAACATAAAAATAATAGACTCATCTTGTTTTATTTTGAAGGATTCATACTCTTGAGTGAGTCTACTAATCTTTTATTCTTTTACTTGTGATGTCCCCTCGTGTGTGACTTTCAAAAGTTTCTATATTTTATTAGAAGTTTTG
Source organism: Iris pallida (assembly GCA_029216955.1). Taxonomy (NCBI): domain Eukaryota; kingdom Viridiplantae; phylum Streptophyta; class Magnoliopsida; order Asparagales; family Iridaceae; genus Iris; species Iris pallida. The sequence continues at coordinate 5,028,391 of JANAVB010001995.1, forward strand.
CAAGTGAATATTCTATTAAATTTATTGCTACCAAGAGCACAATAGAGTGTGTTCATAGCCTTTGCATCCCGACTAAGAATCTTCTTGTCATTTTTGGAAAATTTTGCGCTAAGTCTTTTCGGAACAAATTTCTCAATAGCTATGGAAGATTTAGGGATACCATTTATGACACAATCCCATAGATCAAAATCTAGGAATTTTAAGGTTCTATCAAATATAGGAGGTCTATTTGTGGAGTCTCCATCATTACGAAATGAGTTGAGACTAGGGTTAGTGGCCATTGATCACTCTAAGGAGGTAAGTCCAAATTAAGAGACTAGGCTCTGATACCAACTGTAGAACCCTAGAGGAGGGGGTGAATAGGGTAATAAAATAATTACCAACAATAATAAGTAAAGTAAATGGTAATTTAAAAGAAGAGATGATCAAACACTCGATGTATCATGGTATCCTCCCGAGGGGCACTCCAGTCCTGGAACTCTCTTCGGCTTTAATATACTATTTGAGTAAATAGTACAACACGACCTTTGATCCGAAGACTCGTCAACTTCTTATACACGAGTTTTCATCCGAAGGCTCGTCAACTTCTTACACAATTTTTTATCTGAAGGCTCATCAACATCAAACTTGAGAGAAAAATATTTTGATCTTCTTGAACACTTGGAAGATCTAAGTTACAACTCTTGAATACTCTACCACTTTAATGGATGACAAGTTAAAGCTTTGTAGAGTAATGGTGGCGCTCTTTGGTGTTGACCCAAACTGGATCACAGTCAACCTGATTTAGATAATTAACAAATGATATCTGATATGATCAAGTACGATACATCAAGTTCAAGACAGAACATCACCTATGATCCAATATGACACATCAAGTTCAAGACAGACGTCGTCTACAAGCTGTTGTATTGCAAATGTAATTTGTTCTTAGTCTGTAATTTTTGAATTATTGTCTAGGAAAATATGTACGTTGAGTCGCACTGTGTCGTCTCAACCCCTAGACATATTTCTCCAAGCTCCACCATACAAACAAACCAATTCCTGAATCAAACCAAACCACCATCACCCATATAAGGCTTCTGGTCTGAGGCAGACCGAACTCGGGTCGAACTCGGGCCGAACTCGGCCTCCTTAAAATCAACAACCTAATTTTTAGGACCATCTTGCTGCGAGCTGTCCAACGTTTAAATTTTTGAATATTTGGGACAGAACTCTGGCCGAACTCTGCCTCCCCTGCCTAGTATAAATAGAGCTTGATTCCTCTCATTTCAAATCATCTCTTACTCTCAAGCTTTCAATATTCCAAGCCTTATATACTCTAAGCCTTACTCTTCCAAATCCCCTTGCTACAAAACTTTCTAGCCCCAAGGTGCTCAGTGCGATTCAGCTAGAAGTTCTATGCAAGAGTTGAAAAGAAGTCACTTGAAAATTTTCAAGTTTTGCATCTGCAAAGTTAAAGTATTTGAGCGCTTCAAAGTCTCGTGTCTGTAAGAAGATGGCGTGCTCTTTGGACTAAAGGCACACGTGTACCCTATTTCACAAATAGTGGATTTTAATTCTGAGTAAGAGTTCTCGGGCCTAGACTAGTCTTCCACGAGGGAAACCAGGATATATCATCGTGTTTGCGTTTGTTCTTCTAAACTCTTTTAATTTTTGCATTATTATACTTTGATTATATACTCTCTTAGTAGTTATTTTCTGGACTTAGCATAGAGTTATTTTTAATTGGTCATTATAGACACAAATTCTATTCACCCTCCTCTAGAGTTGCCTACACGCTACTTCAATTGGTATCAGAGCTCTGGTCACTTGATAAAGGATTAACACCCTAGAGCTGATCTATGGCAACCACACAACCCATTTTCAACAACCACGATGAAGGACAATCCACTCATAGGCCACCTATATTTGATAGAACCAACTACACTTACTTGAAGACACGAATGAGTTTCTATCTGAAATCTCTAGACTTTGACTTATGGACCATAGTTATAAATGGTTATAAGATGCCTGCTAGAATTGTAGTTGATGTGAACCTCATAGAGAAACCTCATGACAAATACACTGATCTAGAAAAGAAACATGCTACTCTAGATGCTAGGACTATTAATGCTATCTTCTGTGCTATAGACATGACTGAATTCAACAGTATCTACGTGTACCACTTCATATGAAGTATGGAAGCTTCTAGAAGTGAATCATGAAGGAACCACTCAAGTCAAGAAATCAAAAATCAGTCGGCTAACATAGGAGTATGAAGCATTCAAGATGAAGCCCAACGAGACGATCACACATATGTTCACCAGATTTCTCAACATCGTCAACCCTCTATCTTCCCTTGGAAAGAACTACTCCAACCATGAGAAGATACGTAAGGAGCTAAGGGAACTAACGAAGAACTGGAACCCCAAAGCCATTACAATCATCGAAGGCAACGATCTCACTACCATGTCTCTGGAGACTCTGATGGGCAAACTAATAATGCATGAGCTCGACCTCAAGGACTTTGAAGAATCTGCTCCAAAGAAAAAAAGAAATCGCTCTAAGAGTTCATCGCCGAAAGACTGTTCCAGATGAAACAAACGATGATGACTCTGAAGGTGATGATCAAGCGCTCATGGTTCGCAACTTCAAGAAGTTCCTATGATTCAACCGAAGAAAGAAAGAACAACAAAAAGACGATGATGAAGAGCCTACCTGGTACGGTTGTAAGAAGACGGGGCACATCAAGAAAGACTACCCTGCATCAAAGAAAGGGAGACGATATGAAAAATCATACAAGAAGCCATCCTCTCGAAAGTATGCCAACACAAGCATCTAGCACAAAAGCGAAGCCAGTGACTCAGAAGAAGAAGAAGATGACACTCCTCAAGGTACTAAAAATGTCTGCCTAATGACAACTTCCGACATGGTAACAAATGATCCACTTGATGACTTTACTTTTGATGAACTTGGAGATGCTTTTAGTGATTTACTTGAAGATCATAAGAAATTACTTAGTAAATACAAACATGCAAAGGATAAGATTAAGACTCATGAAGCTGAGCTTCATAGACTATCATGCTTACTTAATAATGTTAGAGACACATCACCCACATATAACACTGAGGAGTTATTCAAACTTAAATTAAGCTTACACGATGCTGAATCATGTATTGAGAAACAAACACATGATCTTACCATGCTCAATAAAGAACTTACAGAAGAGAAAAAGAAATACAATATTGCAATTGTAAGAATTAGTGCTTTGACTACCAAATATGATAAAATATATACTGCCTCTAAAATATTAGAGATCAGGTTGGACAAACATGTTATTCAACCTCAAACTCAGTCTCACGGTTACAGCACATACACTGGACACAAGACTGCTCAACACAAGAGTACACGACATAAGAAAAACACACACACACATGTTGCACACAAACATGCTTTTATGTACACATATTCTCATACAACACGACAATCACCCACACATAGACATCATTATTGTTGGCCTAAAAAATGGACTAGGAAGCACACACACAAGCAAGATAGAGGAAAGAAAGTTTCTGTGTAATTGCGACTTGGTGAGTACATAATGCTCATTAGAGGAGCCTTTAAATAGGCTTACAAGCAACCAAAAAATAGGAAAAAATGGCTCCTTACCATAAGTTTAACTAGGAGCAAAAAGCTCTTTACCATAAGCTTAACTAAAATATAGGGACTTACAAGGAAGAATAGGTTATAAGGAAGAATGGACAACAGGATTAATTCAACAATTTATCCCCTAAGCCTGTTGCATATAACCTTTCACCATGTGGTGTGTCTTGTGCTTGACGTCGTCACCGTGCTCATCCTCCTTGAGCTTGTAGACCTACTTTAAACCGATCAAACGACGGTTGGGTAGAAGGTCGAAGAATTCACCTATTCTTGTGCCCTGCGGGTCTGCGCCTTGTCCACGCTCCTCGAGCTTGGCTGCCAGATCTACTGCCAGTCTTTCATCCACAAGAACATCAAAGCCAGGAGATGATTCCCACCATTCATCAGGTTCATCACATTCCTTGGCAATCTCCTCAGACAACTGAGGAACCTCGACACTCGAAATGCCGTGGTTATCGCCTCCGCACAGTATGGGCACACGGAAGTTGATCAGGAGAGGTTCCGCCAGATGGTGCACTCGTCCGGGCAGTGGCCCAACTTCATAACCTTCTCCGCCCTGGCCGGACGGACCTCCGACTGGCTGGGATGCCACCTCACTATCATCATCATGGAGGTCTTCTTCTTCTTTGGCTCCTTCCTAATGGGATTGCCCCCCGTCTACAGCGCCAAGGTGGCCTCCGCCTCCTTGTATGGGTTCCTCACCTCCTTTCCCGAGGTCTTTATCAACTATGACATCATCCTTGGCTACATCTCCAACATTGCCTTCATTAAGGTCGTTTTGCGGCTCGGCTGGCGCATGATGCTCGGCATAGGCACAGTCCCTTGCGTCTTCCACGACATCGGGGCCCTCTTTATGCCCGAGTTCCCCCGGTGGCTCATCATGTAGGGCTGTCTTGGAGACGCCAGGAGGATCCTCGAGCAGACCTCCATCTCCAAAGTTGCTGACATCAAGTCCTGCATTGGGATCCCCGAGGACTGCTACATCGACGTCGTAGCTGTCGCCAAGAAGAGTCATGGGGAGGGCGTACGGAAGGATCTTCTTCTTCTCCTGTTCGAGCACGTCGGGATGGTACATCCTGGCCGGCTTCTCCGGCAGTCGCTCCTTTTTTTACCTCCGAAACCTTGGAGGTATCCGAATTCTTGACAATAATCTCCACTATCGTCGCTGCCGGCGTAGCAACAATCCCCTCGGCCATGGGAGTGAAAACCTTTTCGACTGTCGCAGGCGCCGATGCTTTTGGCATGAAGACGGAGGACGCCCGTATTCGATTCTTTGCCATAGCGGCCATGAGCTCCCTCTGCACCCTCCGGCTTCTCGACTCTGACGACTCCTCCGGGACATTCAGGGGTTTGCTATCTTGAGCTTGCAAAGTAGGTGGTACTAGTTCTGGAGGATCCAAGCCATTGAAGGTCCTCCACTCAGAGGTCTCGCTGACGGAGTGAGCCTCCAACACCAGTCCGCACTCCAGACAAACAGTATCATCGGTCGAGTGGTCGAGCACCACCTCTGTGATTTTATTGCAGTCCGGGCAGCAGTTGATGGCGCCGGCGTCGAGGTACCAGGCATCGTCATCGTGGTCGTCCTCACGGCCCAGATGCACCTGAGCATGCACCTCGTCGAGTAAAACGGTATTGGTCACGCCTACGGTGGTCTCGGCGAGTGTGCACTCATGTGCCTTCAACAGTGAGGGCTCATCGTCGTCTGCTTGTGGCAGATGGGCCCACTTATCGCACTTTGACTTACGGCAGTCCTCTACCCAATGGCCGTAGATGCCACAGTTGTGGCACTTTTCCTTCTTGTCATGTGTGTCGTCGGACGCGTTGTTGATGCCATTGTTTCTATTGCCGCGGCCATGACCTCTTGGCCTGCCGTACCCATGACCACTACTTTTGCCAACATCGAAGTAGGCCTTACCTTGCTTTCTCTGCTTCGTGCGAGCGAGCCACTCCTCTTCAGTGAGGAGAAGGCGGTACATGTGTCGTCGGCGTTGCCGTCGATATCGTACCGCTCCTCGACAGCTAGAAACCGACCGGTAAGCTCTTCAATGGACGTCATCTTGAGATCCACAAGGGTCTCAATGGAGATGGTGACTTGCGTGTACCTAGGTGGAACAATACGAAAAAACTTTTTTACTACCTTCTCTTCGGACAGCTCATCACCGAGTAGTTGCAGGTCGTTTACGTGTCCCGTAAGCTGCATAGCGAAGTCCTCGACGGACTCGCCGTCCTTGAACTTGATCGTCTCAAAGTCGGTGCGAAGTTTATGCACCTTGGCCTCGCACACGCATTCGACCCCCATCCGTATTGTCTTTACAACGTCCCACGCTTCCTTGGCAGTATCTTTCACTGCCAGTGTCTGCAGCATCTCCGGCGGCACAACTCGGAGTATGACGGATAGGGCCATCCTATCGTCACGGTAGTCGGCGACCCCAGGTTCGATCGCCTCCCACAGGCCTTGCGCTTGCATGTTGACTCTCATTAAGAGAGCCCAGTCCGCGTAGTTGGTCCGTGTCAGCATCGGGTACTTGACTTTACCCTATCTCTCCATGATGCGGCCGTTGCCGCTTCCTCCGACGCCATTGTCGATCCTGGCACGTGGTGTGGTGGGAGAAGAGCTTGATTCCGCCATCATCACTTGTTGGCTCTGATACAAATTGTTGGCCCAGAAAATGGATTAGGAAGCACACACACAAGCAAGAGGGAGGAAAGAAAGTTTCTGTGTAGTTGCAACTTGGTGAGTAGATAATGCTCATTAGAGGAGCCTTTAAATAGGCTTACAAGCAACCAAAAAACTAGGAGAAAATGGCTCCTTACCATAAGTTTAACTAGGAGCAAAAAGCTCTTTACCACAAGCTTAACTAAAGAATAGGGACTTACAAGGAAGAATGGGTTACAAGGAAGATTGGGCAACATGATTAATTCAACAACTATCATCCTACTCCTAACACAAATATGCGTGCTACATGTCACTACTGTGGTAAATATGGACACACTTTGCTACAATGTAGAATCAGAAGATTAGTTGATTTAAACATGTTTGCATGGGTACCGAAGACTAACATTTCAGGACCCTCAAGGATTTAGGTACCAAAGGTCACATCTACTCGTGGTGTAGGTAGACCTTCCTTCATCTTCTAGAAGCAAATGGATTCTCAATAGTGGGTGCTCACGACATATGACTGGAAATGCAAATCTTTTTGCAACACTATCGATGAAAAGGAAAGGATATGTATTCTTCGGCAATAATCTAAAAGGTTATATTATAGGTAATGGTACTATTAGTAATCCTCCCTCTCGTGTCATTAAAGATGTTTGTTTAGTAACAGAGTTAAAACATAACTTGCTCAGCATTAGTCATCTTGCTGACAATGGATATGATATTAACTTTGGAAAAAAATAAATGCTTTAGATATGATAGATCATCTGGAGACGTTGCTTTTGAAGGGATAAGGGAAGATAACATATATATATATATATATATATATATATATATATATATATATATATATATATATATATATTCTCTCTCTCAAAAGATACTAACAATGCAGGAAGATGCCTCTATGCTCATAAGAATGAAAGGTTACTATGACATATGCGTCTTGGATATGCAAACATGGATACCATATCAAGACTTTCAACCAAAAAGGGCAGCCACCAAAAAGCTAGTAAGAGGACTACCGGATATCACATTAAAAAATGATACGATATGTGCCGAATGTGAGAAAAATAAGGCGACAAAATCTTCTTTTAAATCCATCAACTCGGTAAGTACTACTAGGGGTGAGCATTTGTCGGTTTAAAACCGAAAACCGGACCGAACCGAACCGATTTGGCAATTAGGTTCGGTTTTTTTAAATTTCGGGTCGGGTTTGGTGCCCAAAACCTATTAATTCGGTTTAACGGGTCGGTTTAAGGTTATTGGGTTTCGGGTTCGGTTTTAAACCGAAACCGAATTAAAGTGGGTAAAATTACTAGTTTACCCCTTATACCTAACCCTAACTTTAAAAGACCATGTTCTCTCTCTCTCCAGACTCTCGTTCTGATTTTTTTTCACAGGGAGAGAGAGAACGACGCTCGCTCTCGAGCTTTCTCTGCCTATTCCTCTCCTCTCTCTCCAGTCTCCTCCCTATTCCTCCCCTCTCGAGCTTTCTCCGCCTCACCACCATCAGATCTGCCGGTAGCGACAGTCCCTCAGAGTCTCTCTCGGTCTCTCACCGCTGTAAGCCCTAAACCTAGGTCTCTCACCGCTGTAAGGCCCTAAGCCCCTAACTCTAGCTCTCTCACCGCTGTAAGGCCCTAACCCTAAGTAATTTTTTTCTAAATATCTCATTTTAATCCAAATCTCTGTTATTTATTTCGTTTTAGTGTATGCATGCTGAATGTCTAAATTGATCTCTGTTATTTATTTCGTTTTAGGTTATTATTTCTATCAGATCTAAATTTATGCATGCTCGATTACTGTCGGATCATGTCAGATGCTCAGATCTAAATTTCTATCAGATCTAAATTTCGTTTTAGGTTATTATTTTGGTGTGTGCATATGCTCGATCATGTCAGATGCTCAAATCTAGATAATTTTCATTTTTAGTTATTTCTAATTATCTCGTTTGTTTATAATTTATGTTTCTCGGATGAAGCAAATTGGATGCACGTACTGAACATGGATGAAGGATAGAGGAATCCATATTTGGGAATCTAATTATGTGTTGATCCATATTTTACTTTGCTATGACAATTAATTTGCTATGACAATTAATTTGAGTACGTGCATCCAATTTAATTGGAGTGTATTCTGTTTTAGTAAAATATGAGTGTATTCTGTTTTACCTGCATCCATATTTTAGTAAAAAATAATTCTGTTTTTTTTAGTGTATCCAATTTAATTTGAGTGTATCCAATTTAATTTTTGTTAATTTGGGAATCTAATTATGTGTTGATCATGTCAGTGACAGTGTCAGTGTATAATAATTCTGTTTTTGTTAATCTATTTCTTATAATAATTCTTTTGAGTGTATCCAATTTAATTCTGTTTTTTTTAGTGTATCCAATTTAATTTTTGTTAATTTGGGAATCTAATTATGTGTTGATCATGTCAGTGACAGTGTCAGTGTATAATAATTCTGTTTTTGTTAATCTATTTCTTATAATAATTCTTTTGGTTTTTACTTATGTAGGTATTTGGGAACCTGGGATTGGATCTTCTGCTTGGATTTGTATTGGATCGCTTATCGCTGTAATAATCTCTCTCTCTCTCTCTCTCTCTCTCTCTCTCTCTCTCTCTCTCTCTCTCTATATATATATATATATATATATATATATATATATATATATATATTAGTAAATAATAGAAAATTGGGGGATTTACATTTCCCCTTCCTCAATTCATGTTCGCAAGCAACTCCAACTTCTTTCAAATATGACACACATACACACGGTCATCTCCTAGGCTTCTCCTTGTCTCAAATTCCATGTACACACATACAAACTTATATATATTAAGGTTCTTCACCTATACGAAAATCTATTCCTTGCTAACAAACTCCCATGAACACGTAGCTACCACACGTATAAATTCCCTTAATCTTTTGTTCCTTCTAACTCAACTCACAAGACTCCTATATAGAGAATATATTAGGGCTGCCATATATATATATATATATATATATATAATCTATTGTGTCTGGAAATTGGAATGTCTTTACAAGGCAAATAATGTTATAGTGCTAGTTGCACAAATGCTGCGTTGCCGGCCAGTTTGCCAAAGGACTGATCATTTGTTTTTGTTAATTATGCAAGTATTCTGTTTTTGCACAAATGCTGCCTTGCTGGCCAGTTAGCTATCTTTTTTTTTTTTGCACAAATGCAAGTATTCTGTTTTTTTTAATTTGTTCTCTTTATGTTCAGTTAATTTGTAGGGCTGTTAGCTATCTCTTTTTGTTAACAGTAAATTAGTAGGGCTGTTAGGCTGTTAGCTATCTCTTTATATTCAGTATTCTATTTTTTATTGAAAAGATAAATTTAATTAAGGGTTAGGTAAGGGTTAGTTAGCTACTTAGCTTAGGTAAGGTTACTCACCAACTTACATGATGTTCATTAGGTAGCAACAATCAATGGCAACTACTTCATATTCATGCAATGTGCGTATTTCTTTATTTTTATTGAAGTTTCATATTCATAGTTCATATATTAAAAAACACGTTTATTTTTTTAGATGTCGCATGAAGGTGCTCCACCTCAACCACCAACTAGTTCTGAAGCCACAAATGAGCCCATTTCCAATCCTAATTCAAGTCTTCGGGTTACTAAAAAACCTATAAAGAAACGGGCTCCATTTTGGACTGATTTTAATAGATTTGTGGATGCGGAATGACGTCCAAAAGCTAGTTGCAAACACTGTAAAAGAGAATGTCATTGTCATAGCAAATTAAATGGGACAACTAGTGTGAGAAATCATTGGAATGCATGTCCATCCAATCCCAAAAATCATGAATCTAGTCAAACAATTCTCAACTTGCAACCGAGCTCAAGGGGCAATGATAAAGTACTCACTAGTTGGAGATTTAATCAAGATGATGTGAGGAAAGCTTTGACACGTATGGTGATTGTCGATGAACTTCCATTTCGATTTATGGAATGTGACGGCTTTCGACAATTTATGAGTGTTGCGTGTCCCATCTCCATCAAGATGGACAGTGGCACGAGATTGTTATGAACTTTACTCTCATGAAAAGAGTAAGTTCAAAGCATATTTGAAAGAGTCGAAGCAAATGGTTTGCCTAACAACGGATTCATGGACATCATTACAGAAGATAAATTACATGTGTCTTACGGTACATTACATAAATGAAAATTGGGAACTAAAGAAAAAAATTATTAATTTTTGCCCAATTTCTAGTCACAAAGGGGAGGCCATCGAAAAAGAAGTCGAAAAATATTTGCTTGATTGGGGAATTGATAGAATATTCACAATAACAGTTGACAATGCTAGTTCTAATGATGTTGCTATCTCTTATTTGAGCAAAAAGATCCAAAATTGGGGAAATAACATTCTTAATTGCAAGTATTTACACATGAGATGCATCGCACACATCATCAATCTCGTTGTGGTTGATGGTTTAAAATTGATGTCTCCATCAGTTTCTCGTGTTAGAAATGCAATAAGATATGTTAGACACTCTCCTAGTAGATTCCAAAAATTTAAGGAGTGTGTTGAAGCCGAAAAGATACAAAGCAAGAAGTTATTGTGTCTTGATGTGAGCATCCGATGGAATTCTACCTTCTTGATGTTAGACACGGCTCAAAGGTTTGAAAGTGCCTTTGAGAGATTATCATCTATTGATCCGTGGTTCAAAGTAGAGCTAGCGGAGAATAATGGGTATCCTAGTGAAGAAGATTGGACTAATACAAGAAGATTGTGCACTTTTCTAGAGCACTTCTATGACCTCACAATGCGTATCTCGGGTTTCTTGTATGTCACTTGCAATAACTTTTTTGATAAAATCACATCAATTGACATTCTATTGCGTGCTTCAAAAGAGAGTAGTGACTTTGATTTGGATCTAATGGCTGATAAAATGAGAGAAAAATATGATAAGTATTGGGAGAATATAGAGAAGATGAATATGGTCATCGATCTTTATTGTACCAATTCTTGATCCACGACATAAGTTGGAGTATGTGGAATATGCTCTTGATCAACTATATGGTACGGAGAAGAGTGATTCCATGAAGAAGAAGGTGAAGACTGTTGCGTACTCAATGTTCAATGAGTACAAAAACATCAACACTTCTCAAATTTGTGGCACTAGTACTACTATTACTACTAGTGATAGACTTCAATCTTCTAGTGAAAATCAACCGGGGCACACCTTGCAATTGAAAAAGTTTATGAAGGCACAATTCAAGAAGCATAAGATGGAATTGGGTGGGGGTGACACTAAATCGGAGCTTGATCGTTATCTAGAGGAGAGTATCGTAGATGATGATGAGGAAAGTGACGATTTTAGTATTTTGGAATGGTGGAAGCTTAATTCACCTCGTTTTCCGATTCTATCAAGGATGGCTAGGGATGTTTTGGCCGTTCCTATATCTACCGTAGCTTCGAAGTCGACTTTTAGTACGGGTGGTCGTGTTCTTGATGCTTATAGGAGCTCTTTAACTCCAAAAATTGCTCAAGCACTCATATGTTGTCAAGATTGGTTTAGGGTGCCTTCCGATCGACCCATTGTATCCACAATTGAAGAGGATTTTGAGGACATCTACAAACTTGAAATGGGTATTTTACACGTTTTATAATTTCTATTATATTCTTTCAGTTTTATAACAGTTTTGTTCTAATTTACTCTAAATCGGAGCTTTTTTCTTATTTCTTATTAACTAGATTTGGCTAAGTTAACTTTGGGATCAACATCAACAAATGAAGTTTGACTTTGATTACTATCACTCTTTGAAGTTCTACTTTTGAAACAATCAATGTAATATTGCTGCTGCCTGCTGGTGAATTCTGCTGGATACATTTTAGATTATGCTGGATAATCTTTTTGGTGATACTCCTATAGTCCTATATACTGGTATAGTTGTATGATACTGCTAGTGTATACTGGCATTTGGATGCTCCTGAGCTCTCTAGTGTATACTGGCATCTGGAATCTGGATGCTCCTGAGCTCTCTGAGCTCTCTATGGTTTCTGATATTCCTATTTTGTAATTGCTGGAATCTGGATGCTCCTGAGCTCTCTAGTGTATACTGGCATCTGCTAGACTGCTAGTGCTGTAATCGTTTTTGTGATACTCCTATTTTACATTCTAATGCTGGAATATGGATGCTGGTATGATGCTCTCTGAGCTCTCTATGGTTTCTGATATTGAACTTTTTTGTGATACTCCTATATGCTGGTATGATGCTGCTACTGGATACATTTTACTAGTTCATTTATTATCTTTTCTTGGACAGTTTACTAACATATTAAACGAGAAAATGGCAATGATGATTACGGCTTGAGAATGGAGTAACTGATACTACATGGCATCATACTATGGTGCAAAAATAGCCATCTGAGCCATATTATACTTTTTTTCCTTCTTTTTTGTGCAAAATATAGGTGCTGTTGGAACCGGGTTACATGAGAATGGTGCTTGAAGCAGCCTGCTTCTTGTTCCTGTAGGTGCTTGAAGCAGCCTGGTATGATGCTGCTACTGGATACATTTTACTAGTTCATTTATTATCTTTTCTTGGACAGTTTACTAACATATTAAACGAGAACATGGCAATGATGATTACGGCTTGAGAATGGAGTAACTGATACTACATGGCATCATACTATGGTGCAAAAATAGCCATCTGAGCCATATTATACTTTTTTTCCTTCTTTTCTTTGCAAAATGTAGGTGATGTTGGAACTTGGAACCGGGTTACATGAGAATGGAGTCGTTGCAACAATGGAGTTTTTTTTTGTTAGCTTCTGAAAATTGTAATATAACTTTTTTTTGTTGTAATTAAGTTGTATATGCTTAACAACGTCTGGAATCATTGATGTTACATGGCTTTGTAACCTTTGTTAGTATTATTGATACTTTTATTACTATGTAAGGGTGAGTTATTTGATATTTTGGTTGGTTGTAAACTTGTAATTGATATGTTGGCTCAGAAATCAGACTTGCAGCACTGTTTCTCTGGTTTCAATTGAATTTATAAATTTGATATTGCTGTTTCTGAGAATTATTACTGCTGTATATTCAGAAAATGTTGTATGCAGCACTGGAATCATTGATATTACAATGTTTCTGAGAATTATTCAGAAATCAGACCAACAATTTTTTGAAATAGGTCGGCCTATAACCAAGGCCCATAACCAAGGCCCATAACCGAATAAACTGATCAACCGAACCGATTTGGTTCGGTTTAGGTTCGGTTCGGTTCTCCTGAAATTAGGTTCGGTTCGGTTTTACAATTTGTCGGTTCGGTTTTGGTTCGGTTTAACCTGTGACGGTTCAGTCTGCACCGAACCGAACTGATGCTCACCCCTAAGTACTACTAGACTCTTGCAACTTCTTCATATGGATTTGTTTGGTCCTAGTAGAGTAGCCAGTCTTGGTGGAAAATTCTATGCCTTTGTGATTGTTGATGACTTTTCTCGTTTTACTTAGGTTTTCTTTCTTTCAAACAAAAGTGATACTATCTTTGTTTTCGAAATTTTGCTAAAAAGGTACAAAATGAAAAAAGGCTTCATGATTACTCGAATCTGAAGTGATCATGGCGGCGAATTCGAAAACTCTGATTTCAAAAAGTTTTGTGATTTAAATGGATTTAATCATGAATTTTCTTGTCCTAGAACTCCCCAATAAAATGGTGTTGTGAAGCAAAAGAATAGAACTCTTGGCGATATGGCTAGAGTCATGTTGAATTAGTTTTCACTTCCGAAATATTTTTGGGCAGAAGCTTTAAGTACAGCATGCCGTGTCTTGAATAGGGTTTTGATTCAACCTATTTCGAAGAAAACTCCCTTTGAACTTTGGTTTGGTAGAACCCCAACTATTTCTTATTTTAGAGTGTTCAGTTGTCGCTGCTTTATCTTGAATACCAAAGACAACATAGGCAAGTTTAATGCCAAAGCTGACGAAGGTATTTTTCTTGGATATGCTTCCAAGAGTAAAGGACACAGAGTGTTCAACAAGCGCTCCATGATTGTTGAAGAATCTGCTAATGTTACTTTTGATGAGAATAATAGTACAACAGCTGTTCCTGATGACGACCATGACTACAAATCAAATCAATTACTTCTATCCTTGAAGATACAACATCTGGAAACAGTTCTCTGGAAAGCTTACCAAAGAAGTTCCGCTTCACACCAGAACATCCAGAAAACTTGGTAATAGGTGAGGTATCAAGAGGAGTAAGTACTCGTTCATCTGTTAGAGATTTTATAGCTAGCACTGCTTTTTATATCTCAAATAGAACCAAAAAATGTTTAGAAGCTTTTTCTGATGAATTTTGGATATCTGCAATGCAAGAAGAACTCAACCAATTCGAAAGAAATCAGGTTTGGGAACTTGTTCCTAAACCTGCTGACCATTCGATCATTGGTACTCGAGGGGTCTTTCGTAACAAAGTTAATGAGGATGGTTCAGTCACACATAACAAGCACGTCTCGTAGCTCAAGGATACAACCAAAAAGAAGGTATCGACTACGATGAGACTTATGCTCCTGTTGTACGGCTTGAATCAGTCCGTATGCTTTGTGCCTTTGCAAAATTTTAAAACTTCAAACTCTTTCAAATGGATGTCAAAAGTGCTTTTCTCAATGGTTTTATTAAAGAAGAAGTTTTCGTAAGACAACCACCTGGTTTTGAAAACTATAAATTTAGTGATTATGTTTTCAAGCTTAAGAAAGCTCTTTATGGCCTCAAACAAGCCCTACGCGCTTGGCATGAACGCCTAAGCACTTTCTAACTTGAACGAGATTTTCAAAAAGGGAAGATTGATACGACACTTTTTATAAAATTAATTGAAGGCACAATTCTATTAGTACAAATTTATGTAGATGACATTATCTTTGGGTCTACTGATGAGGCATTATGCCAAAATTTGCTAAGTGTATGCAGAATGAGTTCGAGATGAGCATGATGGGGGAACTTAACTACTTTCTTGGATTACAAGTCAAACAAAACTCGCAAGGGTTTTCATCAGTCAATCAAAGTATACAAAGGATATGCTAAAGAAATTGGATCTTGACAACATCAAACCAATCAGTACTCCGATGGCTACATCAACGAAATTAGAACCTGATGAAAGCGGCAAACCAGTCGACCAACATAAGTATCGAGGTATGATTGGTAGTTTACTCTATCTAACTGCTAGTCACCGTGATATAATGTTTAGTGTTTGTCTATGTGCTCGTTATCAAGCCAACCCTAAGGAATCACACATCAGCACAATTAAGCGTATTTTTCGAAACCTTAAAGGCACTGTTATAATGGGCTTGTGGTATCCCAAAACCACATCCTTTGACCTAATCGGTTATTCGGATGTTGATTTTGCTGGATGCAAAGTCGACCGTAAAAGTACCAGTGACACGTGTCATTTATTAGGCAAAGCTTTAGTCTCTTGGTTTAGCAAGAAACAAAACTCTATCGCATTATCTACAACCGAAGCTGAATACATAACTACATGACGTTGTTGTGCTTAGATTTTATGGATGAAGCAAACCCTAGCAGACTATAATTTATCTTTTTAGCACATTCCTATATTCTGTGATAATACTAGTGCTATTAACATGACTAAGAACCCAATATATCACTCACGCACTAAGCATATAGAAATACGACACCACTTTTTAAGAGATCATCAATTGCAAGGAAACATTAATCTAGAATTCATTAACACTGATCTTCAGCTAGCAGACCTTTTCACTAAACCACTTGCCGAAGTACGTTTCAACTTTCTTTGTCGAGAATTGGGAATCTTGGATGAAAATGCCATACAATAAGTCTTACCTGCACAAATACTTGTTAAATCAAAATTCGCATATATTGCATTATTTTGGGTACAAGCCGAAAGGGTCCTTTTGTCAACCAAGCATAAAAGTCTAAGCGACACGGTGCCAAGTGTCTTCGAACTACCGCTAGCTGGCAACCGACCCCTACAGCTAATCTTAGATGATTCACATATACTGAATAATGATTCACAAGTCTGTCGCATATTTTACTTATTTTTGTGGCCAATAAAATCCACTATTTTCAATTCTAGACTATCTTTATTTCTATCATTATCCTTTCTTTTAACTGTCTGGAGTTTTGGATCCACCAGGACTGAACTCAGGCCGAATCCGGTCTATGACCGAACTCGGGCCGAACTTGGTCAGGTCGGTTCCAGAACCTTCAACAATTATAGGCCGTCTGATCTACTTGATCAACACTCTACTTTTTCTTATTATAGCCGGTCCTACTTGTTATAAACCTGAATTTTGAACCTCTCTCTTCATCTTCCATCTTTCTCCATCCACTTTTCTCAAAACCCTAACCCTAGATCTCTCAAGTTTAGTGATCTCTCACTTCCAAACTCAAGATTTGAAGCTTTTTGATGATTCTCATTCATCTCCACTACTTCTCTTTGAGGTATATTTCTTGTAGCTTCCCCTCTCTACTCTCATTATTTTTCCATGGCACCTAGACTCTTTTCTAGAGGAAAAATGAGTATAAGTGAAGCCTCTTCATCAAATCCTCCTCCTAATGTCAATCCCCCTCACCCATTATTTAATCTACCTCCTCCTCCCAATGCCGACACCTACAATGCACACATATTTGTTTCGTTAGAAGCTTATAACGAATGGTATACTGACTTTTGTGCATGTAGTATGGAGCCCCGTCATCCTATTAATTTTACTATCTTTTTGAATTTGACTCTAATTTTAAAGACCTTTGTCTTGATGAACTAGTATCTACCTCTTCAAGAATTTATCTTAATTCCATACAAATATTTTATTGCAATCTCACTCATGATGACTGTAAGATTTATTCTAGGGTAGCTGGTATCGACATTGAGTTCGATGACTTTGACTTGGCTGAGTATTTGCAACTCCCTGAACCCAATACTTGGGAACGCCTTGTCGATGCTCGTGACTTCAAGTTTACTGGCGATATCACCTTAGAAGGTTTTAAAGACATGATGTGTGAACCCAACCCTCATCCTCGTAAACTTCGTGCTAAATATCTCGACCAATACTTTTAAGAACTTCATCGTATTGTATTCTCTTATATCCTGCCAAAAGCCGGATCTACTGATGAAGTAACCTACCTAGAGATTACTACAGTGTATTATCAACATTTCACCATCCTATTCAACTTTTCGCACACGATGATGGACTGGATGATTCGTACTAGAAAGAAGCCTAAAGCACTCGTGTATGCTATGTACCTTCCCATGATCTTTTCTGCCTTTCATATTCTATTAGAAGAATGTCAGTTCCTAGGTGCTCCTGCATACCTCTCTAAAGCTCGTAGGACTGTTCCTGCGCCTGCTGAGGAAGCATCATCTGATTCTGATGCCCCTCAACCTGAACCACCTGCCACCCTGGATTCTATCAGAGACATGTTGCACGACCGCTTCCGGTTGGAAGACGATCATTATACTTAGCTGGATTATCGGACCACTCTTCAGATGACCGCCATTAGCAACACTATTCATGACATCCAATACAACATGGCAAGACATCCCACTATGCCTTTTCCTACGGGTCAGGACCCTTCTCGCGAAGGCTACCGGATTAATGACCCTTGGGCTATGAGGTATCTGGATCCTGATGCTGCTTTTGTCGACCCTCGTCGCTCTACCAGCGATCCGTCAGATTCTGCCGGTCCATCCCGTCCTTCTGCTCCATGATGGTTGTGGTCTACTACTTTATGATGCTGCTGATGCACTCTAGTTATGTTTCTGTTTTTTAGTTTTTTTCATGCACTATGTTGTTCCTTTATATATGTTTTATAGACTGCAAGTTTCACCTGCTGGATTATCAAACTACTAGTTTCATTATTAAATTTGTTTATGGTTATGTTGTGTGTTTAATCTTTCACTCTGTCTATTTTAATATTCCTTTACGGGGGAGCTATGCACTATTTTGCTAAATGAGGGAAGAAAAATAGTATACTATGTGATATTTTATGTGATATTATATTGAGATGTGATATTGTAGATGAATTGTATCGATTTGCTGTGCTTGGATAAATCTTATGTACTTGGACGGAAATATTCATTTACGGGGGAGCCACTTCATACTTACAAAAGATCTTCTCTCTTTCAACATGTGTCCAGGTATGAATATTGAGACATACAAATATTATTTTGTCAATTATCAAAATGAGGAAGATTATTGACCCAAACTGGATCACAGTCAACCTGATTTAGATAATTAACAACTGATATCTGATATGATCCAGTACGACACATCAAGTTCAAGACAGAACATCACCTATGATCCAATACGACACATCAAGTTCAAGACAGACATCGTCTACAAGCTGTTGCATTACAAATGCAATCTGTTCTCACTCTGTAATTTTTGATTTATTGAGTCTAGGAAAATATATACGTCGAGTCGTACTGTGTCATCTTAACCCCTGGATATATTTCTCCAAGCTCCACCATACAAACAAACCAATTCTTGAATCAAACCAAACTATCCTCACCTATATAAGGCTTCTGGTCTGAGGCAATCCTGATGGTATTCAATTTTTTGGAGAGGAACGTCGGGGATTAGGGGATCTTTTGCGGAAGCTAAGTCCGGACGGAGCTTGGAGGCGTAAGACGGGTGGGATGCAACGGGTGCTGGAGGGACCTGAGTCCCACCACGGGAAGGCGGTGGTGCTATCAGGGTTGAGTTGAGGCCATGACTGGGCTGTAGGGTAGCGGGTACGGTCGGATATGGCCTGCTTGGGGTGGGAAGTGAATAAGGCCCTGCCGAGGAGACGGTGGGGGACGGGGTGGATGCCGCTCCCAGAGCTGTGGAGAGCGCCATTACCGCGCCAATCTCGGTCTGACGGGAGGGAAAGGAGCGCCCTGGGCTGCTCGGGGGAGTCCCCTAGAGCAGCGGTGCCAGGGTTAGACCGTGTGCCTGGGCCGCGAGGGGGAGACCCGAAGAAAGGGAAGCGCAGGGGGCGCCAGGGCTGGGTAATCGGAAACCGCCGAGGGCAGCGAGGTAGGGCCGACTGGGAGGGAAGACTGTATTGCTGAAGAGGGGTCCTGCGTAGAGTTGACGGTATGGCGTAGCGAGGATGAAGAATGAGGGGGTACTCCGTAGAATTGAGGGGATGGGGATCTGCGTAAGGGTGAGGGGGTTGAAAAGGAGTTGCGTAAAATAAAGAGGGTGGGTAGGACCCGCCAGCAAATGTGGAATGGGGTGAAAGGATGTACGCCAATCCTCCAGAGGCGTAATAACCCGGGTGCAGGCCACCAAAGCTGTCTATGCTCGGACCCAGGTGGGTCCCACCATGAGGAACATGGAAAAAACGGGATTACGCGCACCAGCGTAAGCGTAAAGGATAGGAGCCTCCTCGAGTGGGGCGCCAAAGGCAGCGGACCCGAGGTGCCTGACAGTGGGAAACCCGAAACCTGCACCGCAGGGGGGCTCCCCACCCGATGGGAGAAAAGACCCGTTTGAAAATTGACGAAAGGTGATTACCTTAACCTTTCGGTTGACTTTTGTTGACTTTTGGTCAAAACGGTCAACCGAGGTCAAAACTAGTCTAGAGCACTAATCCTAACCATTACCAACCAAGACAATCAATTTCTAACCATATCCTAACACCTTAGACTCATACATTAGCTTCTAGGTAATTACCTTAACCTTACCTATTACCCTTCACAAAGCATTCCCAATACCTTGTCCCGATACATAGGCAACCCTTTCTAACCTTGGTAGACTGACCTAGACTTCTTAGGGTAGCTAGACACTAACCTATCTAGATATTACCAACCCAGAATCTAGGTATCTAGTCCATCCAGTCCATCTTATCCCTATGTTGGTCATTCTCAAAATTACCTTAAAGTATCATGAGACACCCTATGGTATCTTGAGATACCACTCTCCTAACACTATCCAACCATACTAGCTCTATTAGGATACTAAGTTATCTAGTACACTCACTAAACACACCCCACTAGGTTCACAACTCTCAAATCTAGCATCTCGTATCCTAACTTATACTAACATATAAGCTAACATCTACTAACAAATCCTAACTAACAAATATCTAACACTTGGTAGTAAACTCTATCTAACAAGGGCTAACTAATAGGGAAATGGCTAAATGGAAGGGGGCTAATTTCTAAACATGGGATTAAATAGATTAAAACTAAAGGCTTAAAAGCTTAAAAAACTGTCAATAAGTTGCTGCTGAAAAGATGCTGCTTATTGCACTGCTTATACTGCTGCTTATGCTCACTGCTTGCAGAAACTGCTGCTGCTGCTGCTTATGCTTATTGCTTATCATCTCTTATATATAATATATATATATATATATTATATTTATATCATTGAATGTATATATACATTCAATGATATAAATATATATATATATATATATATATATATATATAATATTTGCTTATCAATCTCTTTTATATATATATATATATATATATATATATATATATATATATATATATATATATATATATATATACTATATACATTCTGATATAAATACTTGTATATATTATGCTACATGGAGAAAATATAATACAAAATAACACATCTCTAACATATAAAAATCTAATATTAAAACATGTATTAAATTATTTATACACAAGTGTCCAATATTGGGGGTTTCCTACATGGACACAAAGCACAACAAGGACACTCCTAATAGCTCCAAATGGACACAAAATGGACACAAATGGAGATACAACCATGGGGGTCATTCCTATGGGTTCAAAATAATCCTATATGTATGTAGGATTAAAATAGAGGGTAGATTTTACCTTCCGGGAGGTGAAATCCAAGGAACTCCTTCCGATACGGCACCGACACGAAGGGATCTCCAAATGGACACGAACCAAAGCCAAATCCTCCCAAACTTGGCTAGCACCCTCTCTTTATGGAGTAGAGAAGAAATGAAGAAGATTTGGTGAAAGAAAGGATTGATTTAGAGATAAAATTAATGGAGGTTCCTCTCAAATTTGGGGAAGAACAAGAGAGAAAAATTTGTGGATAATAACAAATGATGGCTCATTCCTATCCCCTCCTATTGTGGCCGGCCAAGAATGCTAGGTGTCCCCTATTTTATAAAGTCTAAAATACCCCCCCATGACTCCTATTGATTTAATTAAAATTAGGGTTTTAGTTTGAGGCTAAATTAGTCTAGTTTGAGTCTCTAATTAATCCAACCTAGTCATGAATATTTAGTCTAACCATACTAACTTAAATATTGTCATGTGGGCCATGTCTAACTAATGAGTGGGTCCCACTAGAGTCAAAGCTACCCCGGGTCCCCGATACAAGTCGGATTGAGTTGAAATTCGAACCCGACTCAAATAACCCCAAAATAATATCATAAATAATAAAATAATTCCAAAATTATTCTAAGGTGGGAAATGACCAAAATACTCCTGTTCTTGAAAACTGGGGGTGACAATTTGCTTTTCCAACATTTTCCTAATAATTTTCCAATCTTTTAATATGTCGTTATAGGTAAAGCAATTTTAAATATAAATTCAAATATTTGCCATGCACTTATATTCAACCGACTTCTTATTGAGTAATTAAACCATACTCCAATTAACATTATATGTTCAACAATATATAATTTACAAAAATCTTTTATTGATCAAAATAAACATTTTACTATACAAACAGTTTAACAAAAAAAACAAGTCAAAATACAACATTTTACTGAACTGTCAAGCTTGCAACAATTAGGTTATGAACTTGATCTCTCATAGCTTGAACTTCTACACATGAGATATTTTTGGCTCGAGGAGTCCAAACAAGTTCATGTAGATAAAGGTTTCAGTTTCAAAAACACACGAAGATGTTGATACATGTGGGAAAAGTAGAATATTGTACCCTCACAGTGTTGTCCAGCGAACCACTATACTGTTGATAAACCAACTGCGAGATCAACAATGAACGTGTCCTCAGTTTCACTACTGCAAACCGCAAGCACCAAGTTAGTTTTTAATTAAATATTCAAACATTGTGAATAGCTGGAGCCTACTATAGCCTTAGATAATTACATTAAAAGAAAAATATACCTACCTACCGTGACTTGTCACTACACTCCACCCTGCGAGATCAACAATGAACGTTTTTACTATTCTTTGTTGATTGTTCTGTTACTCTGCTTCAATGTGCAATTTCTTTGAAGCTTGGATAAATGGCAAAAGTGTCTCTTTAATGTTAACGCTACAGGAGAGTTTCTTTATTGTTATATTGCTCACATGCGAAAACTCTTCAAGCTTAACTCGAGGCCACAAGAGTACTATTTGCAGATGTCAACACTAAAGGGGTTAAGAATTGTGTCTAATTCAAAGTTGTAGATAAGTGCATGCACATTGAGATTATTTTCTCTGTTGCTTGTAAATATTCATAAAGAAGTAACTTAGAATATTCAGGTAAGGATTGAGCAAAAGATCATAGCTCCATTGGGTTTTGATGCATTACTCCTATTGAATGCAATTGTTGTTGTCTATGGATGGTTAAAGTTAGTCTGCAGAAGAATGCAATCTCCTACAAATCAAAGAAACTCTTTTTACATTTCAAAATGTCTATAGTTGTTAGTAAAAAAGACTACTGTAGATACAGAAGCATACATCAAAAATGTACAAAGCAACACGTTTTATAATTTATTAATTTGTTAAGTACTTCTCTTCAGATATTTAAGAGAATGTGCATGCATGCACGTGTGTGTGTGTGTAAAGTTTCCGAATAGTAGCGGTTACCTGCAACGAGTATGTAATAAACCAAAACAAGTAAAATATCTCACCTTGAAGACCCCATCATAAGTAGTCCTTCATTAATCTTTTGTTCCTGGGCATTAAAATATTTGGCCACCAATTAGTAGTAAACAAAAGAGAAAATTTCATATAGAGTGATAAAATTTAGCATATTTATATAAAAGAGGAGAAGTTTTCGATATTTATAGGAAAAGTAATGTGGCGCCATCTAAGATGGCGCCCAACTTTTTTTTTCTTTTTTTAGAGTGTGGCGCCATCTAAGATGGCGCCCAATTTTTTTTTTTTTTCCTATATGATGGTTACCTGAGAAAGTTAGAATTTATCATCTTAAATAAATTTAACTCTTTATATACAATTTTATATTTTTTTAAAAATCTTAGATATTTATTAAACTTAATATTAGAAAAAAAATATGTTTAAAAAATAATTCAAAATCTTAAATATTTTTTCTCAAATCTTAGATATAACTTGAAATCGTAATAATTTTATCAAACAATTTTAAAATATCTCTAGAAAAAATTTAATTTAGAAAAAATATATTTATTTAAATTTAATATTTTAAATGTTAGGTATTTATTTAAATTTAATATTAGAAAGAATATGTTTAAAAAATAATTCAAAATCTTAAATAGATTTTAAATCTAATATTACCAAAAATATGTTTAAAAAAATAATTGTAAAAATTAAATAAATTGATCTTTAACGTGAAAAAATTGATTTATTCGTCCGTAAATAAATTTAACTTCTTATACAATTTATTTTTAATTTGTTTCAAATTCTTAGATATTCGTTTAAATCTAATATTTAAAAAATATGTTAGAAAAAATCACTTAAATCTAATATTAGAAAAATATCTTAAAGATAAGTTAAAATTAATAATTTAAAATCTTAAATATTGTTTCTCAAATCTTAGATATAATTTGAGATCGTACATAGTTTTTTTCTACGAAAATTGATCTCTTTCTATGGGTTTGACCATTTATTTTAAATTTAGCTTAAATTGACATGATTTTCAAAGATAGAAAATAAAGATATGAAAATAAAGCATAAAAGATTATATTTGATACTTAATTATAAAATATTTTAATAAATTATGAATAATTTTATATTCTCATCTGATAACTTATAATATATTTTTATATTCATATCTTATAAATTATGAGTTATTTTTTATCACCAAATATAATATTTTGTTGAAAACATATCCAAGAACTTACCTCTAGAAGATTTTAAAAATTGTTTGATAAAATTATTACGATGATAAGTATATCTAAGATTTGTGAAAAATATTTAAGATTTTGAATTATTTTTTAAAC
The DNA here is from genome assembly GCA_029216955.1 of Iris pallida. Classification (NCBI taxonomy): domain Eukaryota; kingdom Viridiplantae; phylum Streptophyta; class Magnoliopsida; order Asparagales; family Iridaceae; genus Iris; species Iris pallida. Next base: position 5,052,798 of record JANAVB010001995.1, read on the forward strand.
ATAGTTTTTCTAATATTAAGTTTAATAATATCTAAGATTTTAAAAAAAAAAAAAATTGTATATAAAGAGTTAAATTTATGTAAGAAGATAAAATCAAACTTTCTCACGTAACCATCAAATAAAAAAAGTTACGGAAAAAAAAAGAAGATTGGGCGCCATCTTAGATGGCGCCACACTCTAAAAAAAAAAAAAAATTGGGCGCCATCTAAGATGGCGCCACATTACTTTTCCTATAAATATCGAAAACTTCTCCTCTTTTATATAAATATGCTAAATTTCATCACTCTATATGAAATTTCCTCTAAACAAAAGACTTGAAAAATATATACAACAACAAAATGTTAAAGTTCTTGTGTGTCCATTACCTTCTCATAAACAGAAAAGCTGATCAGACGGGAAATCGGGTAGAGAAATCCCAATAGGTACCTGCGCCCCCCGAACTAATTAATTCCAAAAGAATGTTAATAAAAGTCTCCATATGGTAAAAAACAAATATTAAAGACATCATGTGAAACCTTCTAAGTAGTAAACCTAATGAAAAAAAAAGATGTGTGGCTACAATGTAAAATAAATAACACACGTCTGTACACATGCAAGCACATAGGCACACATTACATACACATGAAGAACAGATGGCAACTCTAGAGGGGAATAGAGTTTATAACTAATAACCAATTAAAAATTAAACTCTTTCAAAAGCTGAAAGTAATCAGAGTAAATACGGAAATAAATAAGGAGCAAGAAAGCATACGCAAACACACAGCGATTTTTAACCTGGTTTCCCTCGTGGAGGACTAGTCCAGGCCTGAGAACTCTAGCTCAGGATTAAATTCACTATTTGTGAAATAGTAGTTACACCCCGTGCCTTTTCTTCAGAAAAGCACGTCAACTTCTTACAAAGATTGCAGTGGCGAAGCTTGAAATTTTCCAAGCGACTTCTTGAACTCTTGCACAAATCCTAACTGAAAAATGCTGAGCACTTGAGGCTTAGGGAGCTTGTGGCTAGTAAATGAAGAAGGGTATGGCTTGTATTGAGCTTTAGAGAGAAGAGAAGAAGATTGGATGATTTGAAATGAGAGAAATCATGGCCTATTTATAGGATACCAGGTAGGCAGAATTCGGCTAGAATTTTGGTTGGATTATTCAAAAATTTGGCCGTTAGACAACTTGCAACCAGCCAAACCTAAAAATTAGGGTGCTGATTTTTAGGGGACAGAGTTCGGCCCGAACTTTGTGTGGAGGCAGAGTTCGGCCCGAACTCTGTCTCCAGAGCAAGAAATGGGTCATTGGTCTAATGGGCTTATTTGGATGTGTGTGGAGCTTTTGGATTTTGGGTAGGGTATAGGTTAAGTCTCATATGCTCAGCACAACTCAGCTTACATAAGTCTAGACTCAATAAAGTTTATAAAATACAGACTCAAAAATGACTTGCATTGCAAAACTGGGCTGTCGTCTGACTTGTGCTGGATGTAGTCTTCATGTGTCGTATTGAATTATCACAAGTATTATTTAGTCAATTCTATCAATATTTGGTTGACTGTGACTTTGTGTCAACAATCTCCCCCATATTGATAATTGATAAAATAATAATTGTATATTCAATATTCATACCTGGACACATTTAAGGACAAAAGCATAGCTCTCCCGTAATCAGTGCCGAGCTTAAAAATAGCTCCCCCGTAAACATTGCTTTGAATCCTGTTGGCCTGATAAGAACATTCTCCTAAAAGCACAGATACATAGACAAAAAGAATATAGAATATACCAAAATATCTCCCCCTTTTGGCATTTAGCAATTAACCATAATCAATTAAGAACTGGCAAGCACACCAAAAGATAATAGAAGAAACTGCATAGAAACTGATAAAACTACTAAATGTCTCAAGAGTCACACTCATAATAAGTCTAATACAATCAAAGCTCATAAAAGCAACTATATCAACTAAAATCTAAAAGCATAAATCATAAGCTAAGATCCTCAGTAGCAGCAGCAAGTGAAGTCCACATCCATCATCGAGCTCGTGAAGGCCCAGCGTCGTCTGATGAATCAATGAAGGAACGACGAGGGTCCACGAAGGCTGTTTCCGGATCCAAGTAGCGAATAACCCAAGGGTCATCGATACGATATCCCTCACGGACAGGGTCCCGCTCCATAGGAATAGGCATGGAAGGATGGCGAGACATGGAGTACCGAATATCGTGCAGCGAGTTGCTGATGGCACTCATCTGCAGGGTGGTCCGGTAATCCAGCTGAGTCCAACGATCATCCTCTAAGGTGAAGCGATCGCGGAGCATAATCTGAAGAGACTCGAGAGTGGCAGGAGGAGGATGAGGATCCTGTCCAAGAGGAGGTGCATCGGGCTCATCGTCAGAGTGCTCAGACACGACAGATGAGCCAACGGCTGCCTGAAGCCTCCGTGCCTTAGAGAGGAAGGCAGGGGCAGGTAAGAACTGGCACTCATCAAGTGGTATACGAAACGCACGAAATACCATAGGAAGATACAAAGCATAAACCAAGGATCTTGGTTTCTTCCTACAATTAATCATCCAGTCCATCATGGTACGTGGAAGATTAAATGGTACATGAAAGTGAATGTGATATAAGGCCGAGATTTCAAAGTAGGTGACTTCATCGGTGGATCCCGCTTTGGGTAGAATAGTATTGAAATAATCCGATGAAGTTCATAAAAATAGGGATTGAGATACTTGGCCAAAAGCTTACGAGGACGAGTATTAGGGGTACACAAGTCGTCCTTGAAGCTTTCAAGTGAAGACCCATCGGGAAATTGAAACGATCGAGCTTCAACAAGCTTTTCCCATGAGTTTGGCTCTTGGAGTTCAAGGTATTCGGCCAAATCGAAATCATCAAAAGAGATGTCAATTTCCGCAACCCGTGAGAAAATATGTGTATCATCATGAGTTAGGTTGCAGTAAAACATTTGAATAGCACTACGATAAATGACTGAGTTGGTGGTGACAAGTTCGTCAAGGCAAAGATCATGAAAAAGTGCATCATATTGAGAAAAAATAGTAAAATTGATAGGGTGACCCGCAAACACCGGACGTGTCTGAAAATCACTAAACCAATCATTAGATGCGTCGAGTGATACAAATATTCGGTCGTCAAATGTGTTTGGGTCAAGTGGACGAGGTGGGTTGAACAACGGTGGATAGGTGGTTGTGTTCAACGGGCGGTGCAACGGGCGGTTCAACGCGAGGAGGAGCATTCGAGAGGACGCTCCTTCGGTTCGAAGTATTTTCTCGCGATTGAACAACGTGGAGCCATGAAATAATAAAGATAATGAAGGAAATTGAAATAAGAAAAGTGTTGAGATATACCTCAAAGTGATGATGAACAATGAAGGAGAATGGTGAAAGAGGCCTTCTCCTTGAGTTTGGGGAAGAAATGAGCTCTAGAAAGGAAGAACTAGGGTTAGGGTTTTGAGAAAAAGTGTTTGGAGAAGTGGAAAACGTGGCAATGGAGAGAGGAGAGAGGAGAGCCCGAATATATGTGAAGGGTTCCAATTGGTCGAAACAAATATGGGCCATTGGATCTGTTTATGATCAGCGGCTGAGACTGTTCCCTGTTCTAGAACAGCCAGGCCGAATTCAGCCCGAACTCTGGTTAGGACAGAGTTCGGCCCGAATTCCGGATTCTGTTGACAGAACAGGAATCAGGCTGAGAAGAAAAAAATGGTTAAGTGTGAAAGACCAAAGGAAAAGGAAAGTGAGGACATATACAAGAAAGACTTAAGTGGAGAATGACAGAAAGTTAACTTTGAAGCAAAGTGAAGTTTTGAAATTTTGCATTTTAGCATGTGATAAATTAAAAATGAACCATGTAATAAACAAAGAATTATGTCATAATTCAATATTTTGAAGCTGCCATGGGTTAGCTGCAGGGGCCGGATCCCAGCTAGCGGTAGTCCTGAGGACTAGTGCACCGTGTCGCTTAGGCTTTTACGCCTTGTTGTCAGAAGGACCCTTTCGGCTTGTACCCATAGCAATTTCATCATAAAAAAATCAAGACATACTCGATATTTATGCAGGTTTTTTAATTAATAACAGCTTCATCCAAAATTCCAAGTTCACGACAGAGAAAATTGAAGCGCTCTTCGGATAATAGTTTTGTGAAAAAATCTGCTAGCTGATGATCAGTGTCAATAAATTCTAAGTTATAGTGCCATTTTCTGATGATCAAGCAAAAAATGGTGACGTATTTCAATGTGCTTCGTGCGTGAGTGACAAATGGGGTTCTTAGTGAGATTTATGTACTAGTGTTGTCACAAAAGATTGGAATGTGCATAAAGATAAGTTGTAGTCTTCAAGGGTTTGCTTCATCCACATAATTTGTGCACAACAATGCCCAACTACGATGTATTCAGCTTCTGTTGTGGATAGTACGACAGAATTCTGCTTCTTGCTAAACCAAGAGACTAAAGCCTTTCCTAATAAATGACACGTACCGCTCGTACTTTTATGGTCGACCTTGCATCCGGCAAAATCATCAGAGTAACCAATGAGGTCAAATGATGTTGACTTGGGATACCATAGGCCATAGTACTGTAATCGTACCCTTAAGGTATCGAAGATACGCTTAACAGCAGTCATGTGTGATTCCTTAGAATTTGCTTGATATCTAGCACACAGGCAAACGCTAAACATAATATCAGGGGGCGACTAGCAGTTAAATAGAGTAGACTGCCTATCATACCTCGATACTTACGTTGGTCCACGGGTTTGTCGCTTTCATCTGGTTCTAGTTTAGTTGTAGTAGCCATTGCAGTGCTGATTGTTTTGACGTTGTCAAGGTCGAATTTCTTCAGCATGTCCTTTGTATACTTCGACTGACAGATGAAAGTTCCATTTGACATTTGTTTGACTTGCAGTCCAAGAAAGTAGTTGAGCTCCCCCATCATGCTCATCTCAAACTCGGTCTGCATGCACTTGGCAAAATCTTGACAGAGGGTTTCATCATCAGAAACCAAATATAATCATCTACGTATATTTGGACTAAGAGAATAGTGTCTTTAAAAGATTTTATAAAAAGTGTGGTGTCAATTTTCCCTTTAGAAAAACCTTTCTCAAGCAAGAAATTGCTTAGCCGTTCATACCAAGCTTTAGGGGCTTGTTTGAGGCCATATAGCGCTTTCTTCAGCTTGAAAATATGGTCAGAAAATTTATGATTTTCAAAGCCAGGAGGTTGTTTCACATAACTTCCTCCTTAATAAATCCATTCAAAAAGCACTTTTAACATCCATTTGAAATAATTTGAAATTTTGAAAATTTGCAAATGCACAAAGCATCCGAATGGATTCCAATCTAGCAACAGGACCATACTCAACGTAGTCGATACCTTCCTTTTGGTTGTATCCTTGGGCTACTAGACGAGCTTTGTTGCGTGTGAATGAACCATCTTTATTTACTTTGTTTCTAAAAACCCATTTAGTATCAATAATCGAGTGATTGGCCGGTCTAGGAACGAGTTTCCATACTTGGCTCCTCTCGAATTGGTTGAGTTCCTCTTGCATAGCAGAAATCCAAAATTCATCATTAAAAGCTTCTAAAATGTTTTTCGGCTCAATTTGTGAAATAAAGGCAGTACTAGCAATATAGTCTCTTAATAATGATCTAGTAGTTACTCCACGTGAAACCTCACCTATTACCAAATTTTCTGGATGTGATGGCTTGAAAGAGAATTTCTTTGGCAAGCCCTCCAGAGAATTGGTTTCGGTTGTGGTATTCATTGGAGTAGAAGTTGATGGCTCAACATCCATCAAGAGTAGCTGCTGCACTGTTATCTTCATCAAAAGTCACATTTGTAGACTCTTCCATAATTAATGAGCGTTTGTTAAATACTCTATATCCCTTGCTCTTGGCAGCATAGCCAAGGAAAATACCATCGTCAGCTTTGGCATCAAATTTGTCTAAATTGTCTTTGGTGTTAAGGATAAAACATCTACAACCAAAAACTCTAAAATAAGAAACATTTGGGGTTCTTCCAAACCAAAGCTCATAGGGTGTTTTCTTCGTAATAGGACGAATAAGCACCCTATTTAAAATGTGGCATGCTGTACTGACAGCTTCAGCCCAAAAGTATTTCGGAAGTGAAAACTTGTTCAACATGACTCTAGCCATATCGCCAAGAGTCCTATTCTTCCGCTCCAACACCATTTTGTTGAGGAGTTCTTGGACAAGAAAACTCATGATCAAAACCATTAGAATCACAAAACTTTTCAAAATCAGTATTTTCGAATTCGCCTCCATGATCACTTCATTCGGATTCGAGTAATTAGTAGCCTTTTTCGTTTTGAACTTTCTTAACAAAATCTTGAAAACCGAAACAGCATCGCTTTATTTGTAAGAAAGAAAACCCATGTAAATCTAGAAAAATCATCAACAATGACAAAAGCGTAGAGTTTTCCACCAAGACTGGCTACTCTACTAGGGCCAAATAAATCCATATGAAGTAATTGCAAGGGTCTAGTAGTGCTTACAGAGTTTATGGAATGAAAAGAGGACTTGGTTGCCTTATTCAATTCACATTCGGCACATACCGTGTCCTTTTTGAATGTGATGTCGGGCAAGCCTCTAACTAGCTTCTTAGTCGATAGCCTGGATATAGTATCCATGTTGGCATGACCAAGACGCTGGTGCCACAGTAATCTTTCATCCTTATGAGCATAGGCATCTACCTGCATTGTTAGTATCTCTAGACAGATAGAAAATATAAATATTATCCTCTCTTACCCCTTCAAAAGCAATGTCCCCTGTTGACCTATCATAAATAGAGCATTTATTTGTCCAAAGTTAATGTCATATCCATGGTCAGCAAGATGACTAATGCTGAGCAGGTTATGCTTTAACTCGGTCACTAGGCAGGCATCCTTTATTACGGGAGAGGAGGATGACCAATAATACCATTAGCTATAATATACCCTTTAGGTTGTTACCGAAGGATACATATCCTTCTCTCTTCATCGATAGTGATACGAAAAGATTTGCGTCTCCCGTCATATGTCGCGAGCATCCACTATCGAGAATCCATTTACTCTTAGTTGAGGAGGGAAGGTCCACCTACATCAAGAGTAGATGTGACCTTTGGTACCCAAGTTCTTGAGGGTCCTGAAAAGTTACTTTTCGAAAACCATGCATATATCTTTCTATCTACTAATCTTCTAATTCTACATTGTGGTGAAATGTGTCCATGTAATCTACAATAAGTACATATAGCATTCCTATTTATGTTAGGAGCATGCATATGATGTCTATGAGTAGAGTGATGTGGAGTAGCATGATGATATGTAGAGTTAGCATGGTGATGAGTCTATATGGTGATGTGTAGAGTTAGCATGGTGATGATGTCTATATGTAGAGTGATGGTGATTTTGTGCAACATAGTGATGATTGTATCTATGTGTAGCATGATGATTCTGTGACAAATGAGAATTATTTCTACGTGCATGTAGTTTGTGTGCTTTATGAAAGTGTGTGTATATAAGCATGATTATGAGCTGTAGGTGACGTGGTTGACTAGTATGAGTAGTGTCATGCTTGTGTGTGTCTCATGTGATTGGTTTGAGGTTGAGCAACCTGTTTTCCCAATTTAGTCTCTAATTTCTTAGAGACAGCCTGCAGTTCAGTAACCTTAGCATTCAAACCATATATCTTAGTGATAGAAATCTTGTGTCTACTCTTTTCTTTAGCAAGCTCCGTGTTGAGTGCTGTGATTTCTTGTGTTTGTTGTTCAATGCGTGCTTCGGCATCATGTAGGCTTATTTTAAGCTTAGATATCTCATTTGTGACATCCGTGGGTGAAGTGTCTCTAATGTTATCAAGTAGTAAAGAAAGTCTTTGAATTTCGACTTCATGACTTTTGATCTTTTCCTTGGCATGTTTATATTACCAATGACCTTTTGTGATCATCAAGTAAATCGATGAAAGCATCGCCAAGTTCATCAAAAGTGAAATCATCAAGAGTTTTGTTTGATACCTTGTCGGACGTTGCCATTAGGCACACGTTTGCAGCGTCTTGAGGAGAGTCTTTTTCTTCCTCGGAGTCACTAGCTTCGCTTTCATGCCAAATACTTGTGTTGGCATATTTCTTTGAGGAAGCCTTCTTGTATGGTTTCTCATAGCGGTTGTTCTTCTTTAAGAATGGAAAGTCTTTTCGGACGTGTCCCGTCTTTTTGCAACCGTAGCATGTTGGCTCTTCTTCATCATCTTCTTGTGGTTCCTTCTTTCTTCGGTTGAAGCGAAGGAATTTCTTGAAGTTGCGGACAAAGAGAGCTTGATCATCACCTTCCGAGTTGTCGTCATCCGTCTCTTCGGAGTCAGTCCTTCGTCGGTGAGCTTTGAGGGCGATCTCCTTAGCCTTAGGAGCAGGCTCTTCGAATTCCTTGAGGTCAAGCTCATGAGTCATCAGCTTTCCCATCAAGGTCTCCATGGACATAGTTGTGAGATCATTTCCTTCTATGATGGCTGTCACCTTAGGGTTCCAAATCTTTGGTAGCCCCCTAAGTAGCTTGCGAATCTTCTCGTGATTTAAATATTGTTTGCCGAGCGAAGATAGGGGATTGATGATGTCGAGGAATCTTGTGAACATTTGCGTGATCGTCTCATTTGGCTTCATCTTGAAAGCCTCATATTCTTGAGTGAGACGGCTATCTTCGATTCCTTGACTTAGGTGGTTCCTTCATGCGTCACTTCTAGAAGTCTCCATACTTCGTGAGAGGTGGTGCATGTTAAGACCCTGTTGAACTCATTCCTGTCTATAGCACAGAATAAAGCATTAATAGCTCTCGCGTCGAGACTTGTCTGTTTCTTCTCCTCGTCAGAATATTTTTCATGTGGCTTCTCAACGAGATCACCATTGACAACTATCCTGGCAGGCTTTTTGTAACCATCGGTGACGATGGTCCATAGGTCGAAGTCTAGCGACTTGAGATAAAAGCTCATCCTTGTTTTCCAATAGGTGTAGTTAGTTCCATCAAATAGGGGAGGCCTATGAGTGGACTGCCCTTCACCGTGATTGAAAATCAAGGATTGTGTGGTTGCCATGGATCAGCACTAGGATGTTAGTCCTTGTTGAGAGAACCGAGCTTTGATACCAATTGAAGAACAAATGGCAACTCTAGAGGGGGTGAATAGAGTTTATAACGATAATAAACCAATTAAAAATTAACTTTTTCACAAGCTGAAAGTAATCAGAGTAAATACGGAAATAAATAAGGAGCAAGAAACATACGCAAACACAGCCGATTTTTAATCTAGTTTTCCTCGTGGATGACTAGTCCAGGCCTGAGAACTCTAACTCAGGATTAAATCTACTATTTGTGAAATAGTAGTTACACCCCGTGCCTTTTCTTCAGAAGAGCACGTCAACTTCTTACAAAGATCGCAGTGGCGATGCTTGGAATTTTCCAAGCGACTTCTTGAACTCTTGCACAAACTCCTAACTGAAAAATGCTGAGCACTTGAGGCTTAGGGAGCTTGTGGCTAGTAAATAAAGAAGGGTATGGCTTGTATTGAGCTTAGAGAGAAGAAAAGAGAAGATTGGATGATTTAAATGAGAGAATCATGGCCTATTTATAGGATACCAGGTAGGCAGAATTCGGCCAGAATTCTGGTTGGATCATTCAAAAATTTGGCTGTTGGACAACTTGCAACCAGTCAACCCTAAAAATTAGGGTGTGATTTTTAGGGGACAGAGTTCGGCTCGAACTCTGTGTGGAGACAGAGTTCGGCCCGAACTCTGTCTCCAGAGCATAAAATGGGTCATTGGTCCAATGGGCTTATTTGGATGTGTGTGGAGCTTTGGATTTTAGGTAGGGTATAGGTTAAGTCTCAGATGCTCAGCACAACTCAGCTTACATAAGTCTAGACTCAATAAAGTTTATAAAATACAGACTCAAAAATGACTTGCATTGCAAAACTGGGCTGTCTGACTTGTGATGGATGTAGTCTTCATGTGTCGTATTGAATTATCACAAGTATTATTTAGTCAATTCTATCAATCTTTGGTTGACTGTGACTTTGTGTCAACAACACACACGTGCCACACACGGGAGAGGGATATAGAGAGAGAGAGAGAGAAGTATGTTGCAGGCACACATCCCAATATGTGTACAGGCACATGTACCTGCACAAAGGAAGAGATAAAAGGGGGCTAGTTGCAGAAAGGAAAGTACGCTCACTGTAAAAGAAATGCAAGCCTTAAGCTGTGAGAAATACAGAAAAAACCTCTAGCATATATCAATTGTAGTGAGATCTAGAATATCTTGATGTTTGGAAAGAACAAGAGAGAATTACGTCAACTAGAGATAATGAAATCTTTGGTACACAACCACAAACAAAACAAAGGATATACTTACAGTATTCCCATAACCCTCTTAACAATAGACTGAAATTCATCATCAGTGTATTTACGAGTTGGAAAAGCGGCAATCCTTATGTTTACAGGAACAAACTTTTCCAGCGAAGGTTGATGGACGAATTAGACAAAAGTACCTCATTGTCCTCAGGGGTGATATTATCTATTCTTTGTTGTCCAAGAAGTATTATAAATGAATCCACCAACTGTTGCAGCTGTAAGAATTAAGAAGGGACAAACTTTATATGAATGAAGAGGATGCAACTAATACATTGATCACATCGAAAGCCAAAACTCGATCACAACATTTAAATAGATTACCACAATATGTTCAAAAATTCTCCAAAGCTAGTTAATTTTTGGCTCTTCCTTGATAAGAAAAAGAATTACAGATCCTAAAATTGTTTCAAATGCCAATATAAGTGTTTATCAGGTATTATTTATTCTCTTACCCCTTCCCTTGAAAATTTAGTTGTGAAAATCAAGGGGAATTTAAAATAGTTGTCTTCAAACAAGATAAACCAGTTGAAATTCAAGTGTCGGAACACTAGACTCAGAAATTTTGAAGCCATAGCTAATAAAGACAGTTAATTAAGCACATTAGTTACAAAAGGATCTACTTGAAATCATTAGCAGGCAACATGCATAATAGAAATAAGAATTTTATGAGCCAGGCAGGAAGATATGCTACGAAAGTTATCGGTTACTAAATAATGTATACATCCATTATCAAAATCATAAACTACTAATTTATAACACGAATAACACATACTTATTGGGTTAAAATAATTGTATAAAAGGCAAGAATAATAATCAGTGTGCACCACATTACAGAAAATGGTATTAATGTTGCAAATTAACCATCCAGATTAATAGGGAGAAAAATCAGAAACATAATAGTGTACAGAGGAGCATATTCTCTAACTTAATAAGTACCAGGAGGTATAGACATGTATCTTGTTTTTAAAACAAAATATCCTGAATATTTCCCAGGTACATACATTCATATGTCAGAGTAGATGTGGTACATGTTTTCTGGTAGCATGGTGAATCTATGAGACATGAAAATGAGAACACTTACAGTTAAAAAGCCACTATATCCGTATTGTAGTGTTGGTATAGTATTAACTCCCAAATCCAGGTCGTTTAGGTATGGTCCATTTACATCCATGATGGTTCTAACATCAGGGAAGCCAGAGAAAGCCCATGTATGATTGAGACGTATACTATAGTCAAACTTTCGAGGACCCTATTCATGAAAAACTATTGCTCCTCTGACTTTTGGACTCGACAAGTTCCTAGAAACAGAGGAAAAATATGTCAGCTTCACCGAAATAAAGTAGCTTCATTGAAATATAGTAGAAACTCTTTCAAATACCCACGAGGCACATGCACTTTGTTATGCAAACAAATAGGACAATCTCAGGGCAGTTCTCACTGAACTTGGATAAAAGAGAGAGTAATGAACTAACCACAAGAATATTTCAACGACAAAACTTACTATAAAGTAGATAGTGATGTACTACATTTAAACTTTCCAAGTTTTGAACATCAAGGAGACTTAGAAATGAAAATTGCAGTGACAGGATTATAAGGCTGAAGTAAAATGAACTTATGACAAGAATATTAGCTTTCATGCCACTAATTCTATGAATATACCAAAAGCTATAGGTAGCATCTGCCATGTGATCAAAATGGATCTCAACCGAAGAACAAAGCAATAATATGAGCAAAAAAAAGTGAGGTGATCTTAATAAAGGATTCCTGATATGGTCTGACTTCTTCCTGAAACATTACTTTAAGAATTTCTGGAGTAAAGTTTCATGGTCTAACTATTCCTGGAACCATACCTCAGCTATTCACAAATCCTTCTTACCTATGTACACAGAACACCAGTTTATTGGGGGAATGCTTCAACTTATAACTCGCAAAAATCAGATTGTTCTCAGCAATCAAAGCTTCTGAAAGTTTCCCTCTGTAGCCAATCATGATGCCTCTGGGAAGCAGAAAATATGTTCATGCATCTCGACTTATAATGTTGAAAACCAAGGAAAATCCACTTCCCATGGACGCAAATATGACATGACAGAATATAGACATTATGACATGAGCAGAGAGCTGCAGAGTATCCTGGTGTTGTTCTGAAGTACCAATATAGCATCATATATGTTTATGACATGACACAAATGCGGATACAACACCATGTTTGGTGTATCCCTGCTTCCTAACAAAAAAAACCGATATGATTCACTAAATATTATTGACCAGTTAAGTATGCCTTAGGTTTTCTCCCTTCCCTTCTATTCTTGGTTTCAGAACAAACCTATCAGTTTGAAATCATAGATAAATTTTGCAGAAAAATAGAAATCAATATTAAAGCAAAAGAACCACGGATCATAAATGTGCATATAACCAACCTTCTTTCTAGTGTCAAGATCTTTATCCAGTGGAGTATAGTAGTCAATCTCATCCATGTATATATCCTGACTTGGAACAAGAACAATGGAGATGATAACACTAGATCAGAATATAAAAATCATAAATTTCTCTATCTTCAGCAGAAACGGCAAGAAGGAGTACATCTATGGGATATAGTACATTTTTTGTGTTTGTAGCTAGGTTAATGAAGAGAGCCAACCTATAGCACCAAAAGAATTATCAGGAGGTCTAAATTAAAGCTAACAATGAGGAACAAACATACATTGGTGCATCCTACTTTTACTGTGAATAAATCATGAAGCCAAAGGTGTGTGTACACTGTACAGTGTGCACCAACATCAAAGTTGGATTCTCTCATTCAAAGAATGGAGCCAAAAGAAAAGGCAATGATATTGACAGCATACAGGGAGAAAGGGGAGAAAGTTTATAGTAAATCATTCTCATCATCATTATTCTACTTCATCGAAAAGAATGAAACCAACGTGCACTTTATTAAACCTGAATGAAAATCATGAAGAAATACGGATAGAGTGACCAGAGTTGTCATTCTTGTTGATCTCATTTGACAATTAATGTCCATGAATCCAATGAGTGAGGGAGAGAGGTTGACAAGTTACCCTTGAAGCTGATGAAATGAGGTGGGGTAGAAGGGAGTTGCAGAGGGTTTCGAGATTCTTCGAATTTGATAGGATCATAGGAAGTTTAAGGATCGCGGTATCGGTATCAGAATCTGTACCGGACCATTCCTATGAGTATCGGGATCAACGGTATCGGCAATTTTGGATCAGAGTATCAGATTTTTTTGTTATCGGAAATCAAATAACTATTAAAAATTTATTAAAATTTTAGAATCAAATAACTCTTGACTAGAAATGCTAAACAAGAGGGGAATCGCTCAACCAACACAAGAGTCAAATAACTCTCGACTACGACAATTCAACGCTGCAAGTCTTAAATCATAATTATCAAAGATGAAGTGATCCCAAAACATACACAAAAGCCAAAAAAACATAGGCCAACCTAAATGTCCGTTTGAAATTTATTAGTTTGGTGGGAAGTCATGCAAGTTTGACAAGTAAATGCTTGAATGCTTACATCAATGACTGACGGTTACTTCATCAATACGGATGTTGTCTAGGAATACATAATCCAATATTAAACAACAGGTGGTCTTCAATCCCAACTATATTTTGATTACATATCCTTTGTTCCAATCCCCCTAAGTAAGCATGAGTATTCCAGTTGATAAAGTTAGAAGACGTGGCTCTTGTTATACCTAATTGAACAAAAAGGAGTTTGTGCAAACATCATCAAAAGATTCAGGATATGAGTTTCTTATTGTTGTTTGTGATGTTATTTAGAAAGAACTCAGACTATGATAACTCAATAGGAACACTTAGTACTCATTAAAGTTTCTTCCATAAGTACCCAAACTATATAAGAATTTCATGACATTGCATGAAACTACCTACATGTGTGTCAACAAACCTGGTCAGTGCACAAACTTGTATAGAAAACAAAAAACAAAACCTGCCTGTTTTACTGTGTCTATCAGAGACGATCATGTACCTGTAACTACAAAGTAATAGAGGCTACATCAAACAGCTTGGTAGAGCACATTCATCTGAGACATGCTAAAATGCCCAAAAAAAACCGATCATTGTCCGTGGTATCAACAGCGCACACACTTCCTACAAGATCAACAAACTTTCATAGCAGCATTTCATCAAACACAAAGTAGATATTAATTTTATTTCTACTTCTCTACCTATTATTTATTATTGATGTAGACTGAGACCCTCTTCCCGTACAAACTTTCTATTGATGTAGACTGACGTCCATCACCGACCTAACAACGGAAGCAACTTGCTCGTGGTCGTGGTCGGCTCCGCCATGGTTTGGCAACCTCCATGGAATAAGAAGCTAGGAGCTCGGTCGAGGAGGCCAGGGCCGCCCATATCTTTGAGGCCTCATTCTTTGTGCTCGTGCTTGCCACTACTGCAACGATGGTAGCGGCCACTCCTACCACCGGCACAGCAGAGTGGTGGCATGCCCTCTCCAAGCGGGCCTCTTTGTATTGCTCCTAAACTCTTTGAGGTGGAACCATATGCTGCTGGTCATGTGGTGGTGGTGGCGATCGGCATGGACAAAGGAATTTATTTTTTTTGGAGGAGAGGATTTGAGAGGGGATGAATTACAATGAAGTGAAAAAAATAGAAGTATTTTAAATTTTGGGGAAATGTTTGGGCACGAAACATAAGGTAGATTCCTTTATCGTTTAACAACAAATGTCTTGTATTTGTCTAGCTAACGTTTACTAAAGGTCGGTTATTACTCACAGGCCGACTTAACAATAAACGTTTGTAAAAACATTACGAAAATCTCACATATTCGATGTTTCTGAACAATGCTGGTAATTTCTTTACGTTTAAAAGTAAACGTCGGTATTTGTCAATATTTATTGAAGAACGTGGGTATATCATGCCTTAGCAGACGTTCACATAAACGTCGAGCAAAAAAACGTCAGTAAAATCCTATTTTCTTGTAGTAGACATATAGGAGGATGACCATGTGACCACGACATATAATTCTAATATCAAGATAGGGTTAATCTAAGCAACTTAAATCGGTAGAAGCATTGGGAGGAAACAGAATCTCGAGATCGTACGTCACCAGTCACCCCAGGTCTTATCCTGGCGTGTCGGGTTGGCCGCCACGGATACAGTTTCATCTGCCTATAGTGGATGACTATAGCCGACTCCTACGTGTATGTGTTATATGTTTTAACATGGTGTCCTTACGGGGGACCGGTGCATAATCAAAGTGCTACGTGTATATATATATAATGGATTGGCTAGCCCTGCTTGGATGCGATATGATCTAAGGATTCCTATATAATTTGCATTACTGGGATAACCCAGGCAAATCATAGAAAGTCGTAGGATTGATTGGCCGCTTGTAAGCCAACTTGTTTGTGATATATTTTCTTCTGTTAGCAACTGAGGAACATGGACTATCGTGGTGCGTGGTCCAATCCATGTCCATGTTTGGTTGTTGGATTGGGCTATTGTGCTGCGATAGACTATGGATCGAAGTTACGATCAGAAGCCCTTCACCTGTCCATGGTTATAGGATATATCTTATCTCGGTACGATATTGGCACTGTTTGTCCTTGTTTGGTTGTAAGGGTGTTGTATTGTCTCGATGATATGGTATAAGCCTATAACTCTTGAATCATGCCTTAATTTACTCTTTGGATTTTGTCTTATTTATTATGTGCTCCCTTTGTGTTACTTGCTATTCGGGGCCTGACCCCGCTGGTTTGTTTGGCCAGATATCGTAGCAGCATCAGAGGATCCAGCCTTCTACCCGAACAATGGTGCACAACAGGAGTATGGGTGCCAGGGACCATGAGTGGGTTTCTTCTTCACTGCTCTGATATCTTCTATTTTGTACTTAGCATTTAGCCACCGGTACCTGTTTAGCCAACTGTTCTGGACATTAGTTTCCTTTTATATAATTGTAATTAAATCAGACTGCAGTTGACTACGGTTATGTACCTATGATCCTCGGTACTAGCTTATCATTTTGTAAAGCTAGGCTCATAATTTATTTTGATGAAGCGTCAGGGACGCCTTACTGCTTTGTCTTAAATGATCATTATTTACTGCTACTTATTTTGATTGATTGAGACATAGATGCTCTGTGAGACCGTAGGAGACTTGATTGTAGCATGCACCCCCTTGTCTCTTGACAGCCACGATTGCCATATGACGTTTGCATACCTCATATGGTGTAGCTGGCCTAGTTACCCTCAGTGTTCCGGTACTGGGGTATGACAATTCGATCGCCTTGATAGATCAAAACCGGCCACCAAGTTCACCATTTAAATTGCATTTATTTTGGACAGTTTTATGGAGCCAACTCTGTGGATTTGTATCTCCACCATTGCAGCTCTGTTTGATGCGCCACCAGTCCTGTGCATAGCTGGTATAACCAACTTCTTGTCCCTAAAGTTTTGTTTTATTGTGAGCTCGTTTGATTGGTTGAATTTGACGCCAAAGGGGCCATCCGAATTCGTAATTTCTAACTTATAAAATTTCAATTTTGAACCCGGGACTCTGAATTCCAATTCTGACACCACCAGTGGACTCATGGCGTCTTTTTAGCATAAATTTATATAAAGTTTGCTATATTTGGAGGACGTGGGCCCCGACACGCATTTCGGTGCAAGACGGGCCCCACAATCTGAGTCAACGGACCATTTTGAGATAAGATCATCGGAATCCGATTCTGGATATACTGTTGGATTCGTATCATCATTCTGGACTCGTTGATATATACTTTACTAGATTTAGTGGACTTTGGCTCCGATACATATTTTTGTGCAAACCGGATTCTACAATCCGAGTCAACAGACCATTTTGAGATCGGATCATCGGAATCCAATTCCAGATATACCGTTGGATTCATATTGTCATTCTGGACTCGTAGACATATAATCTGATAGATTTATTGGACTTGTATCCTGGCACATTTTTCGGTACAAAGTGGGTCCAACGGCGGACACTGTTTTGACCCAAAATTATCATTTTGCTCCTGTGTCCAAATTGGACTTATGGGTTGGCTATTCTAGCTAATTTGACAATTCTAGACACGTTGGTGATGTTTATTTCATCATCCGACGATGTCTGTAGATTTTTCTTTATGTATCACCATTAATTATAATTAATTCTTATTATGTTCGTATTTCGGAATCTGTGCAACGAAACTGAGATCAATCGATTCCAGTGATCTCACATCGCTGAAATTGACAAGATGACCATGTGGATCGCTACGATGAGATTGTTAACCTTATGGTTGATCGTCTTGTCCCAATTTTTGTGTCGTAGGTTTCGATGTACGAATAACGAGGTACAAACTTGATGTTTTAATAACCTACAACTTGCAATTCATATTATTAGCGTATATATATATTATATATGACTGGATTTTGAACAACTCTAAATGATTTTAGATTTATAATGTTACCTAATAATATTTTGTAAATAAAAATTATAGTTTCTAAATATTATAAATGATTTTTAGATAGATATGTATATATTTTTATTCTTTTCCCTTAAATCGTAAGTCGTGACTATTATAGTCATTTCTTGTTTCTTGATCCGAATATCATGCCAGACTCTGATTTTGGGCTTCTATATACCAAACTAGACTATTCTGGACTCGATGGGACCGTCTGTGCCATTGATCGGGACTATCTTGTGGAGCATACCATCGTACATATTCCATGTCGGCACGTTCGTGTCGTTTATGTCGACTCTAACCGAATTGAGGTGAGTACATTCTCTGATAGTTTTCATTATCTTGATAGTCTATATGATATCAGTTTGTAGTGTTATGCTTGATTTCTGGCACGAGAGTACACAGATTGGTAGAGCTTGGATCCCGTCATGAGATATTACTCCTGGTTATCCTGGTATAATGGTACATGTCTCGTTCTTGACTATTGTCCTTGTACTTGTATAGACACTAATTCCTAAGGGGATTTGCAACCCTCTTAGAGAATCCCGTGTTGTAATGTGCTATAGTTGGATCCATTATACTAGTCGGGGGATTGGGATATATTAGGAGATTATGTGATCAATATCCATCATGTTTAATACTTTGCATAGCTTCACCCTCGCCACACGTAGGGTGTAGCCTGACCTGATACTACTTGTGCATAGCTTTTCATTTTGGCCGGCCTGATCTCCAGGTTTACCTGTGCTTATTCTTGTACATAGCCGGTCAAATAGAACAACCTGATCTGGACCCAAGCCGATCACATAACACCCTAATATCTCAAGGCACTGTTTAGCAGTAGTAGTACATGTTCTATTCCAGATTTTTACCTACTGTTCACTGTACCCATGATTACTTACAGTACATTATTACCATGACATGCTCACATGATTTCCCTGCTTTTTCACTGTTCAGTTCTACTTACCCATCATGTATTTCATTGCTTTCTGTTATTTATAGTTTTTGTCAATTTAAATGAAACTACTGTTAGTTTATATACTTTGCTCCAATCCTGACTGGATAACCAACATTTTTAGGAGTTATTATGCCCCACATACTTGGACCACATGACGATGCTAGTTGAGACAGGTTCTTGATGTTCTATTTACCGTGAGTTGTCTTCTTGGAGCTCTAGGCCATTATTTCTATATTTAGATTGTATTTCCGTTATCGGATTTGTCTCCGATACATTCTTGTTATTCATGATCATTTGTAGACTCTAGTTGATTTAGTGATACCATTATCTCTTCTTATTCATATCTTCTTAGATGTTGTGATTTGAGTGTTGAGATATTTGCTGGGTACTCGACAGCGCTCTACCGCCGATACTGCGGCATAGGCTGGGCGTGGCCCACGAACTCGTGCCCGATATTCGGGTGCGGGTCGTGACAAGTATCAAATATAGGGAAAGACTTCATACTTTCAATAGCAGTCCAACACCCCAAAAATAGTCCACTAAAAGAGGGTAACAATCCACATTATATAACACAAACAGTCTACATATACTCCAAGCCCCCAAATCAATAAAACCACTTCCAAAACATTCCTAATTGCTAGATAATCATACCAATGATAACCCATATCAATGCTCATCCAATATAAGGATCAAAACAAAATTTAGAACACCTGGTGCTCTTTTGGTCATTTTGTCAAACACTTGGCGTGTGTATCAGACACGTTGTGACACGTCCATGATACACACTCCAAATGAATCCAAACTTGACCCAAAGCACACCCACATATTCTAAATTACTAGCATGACCCACTGAGCCTATTTCACAACCCTAGAAATACTATTCTCGAATTTTTCCCAATTTGAGTCAAATGCAAAGGAAAAATTCCTCAAATAGGAAGAGGAGAGCCTAAACTCTTCACTAATAACAACCATAATGCATGGGGGTTCCTATTTGATGCATCTACACTATTTACTATGAAGTAAAGGGTTTAGAATGCATTTACCTATTGGGAGATGGATTTCCAATGAAAAAGTTCCAAGATCGAGAAGCCCTCAAGCTCTAAGTGCTTCAATCCCTCCAAGCTTACTTCTGGAGCCTTCTACTCTCCAAGGGAAGAGAATGAGACCAATTTGGAAGATTTTGGATGAGATTTGAGTGTAGAAATAATTTGGTGAAGAACTCCTAAACTAGGGTTAGGTTTTGGAATGAAAGGAGGAAGAAGAAGAAGATGTTCCTCTTAAATGGAAGAGGTGGCTGCCATATGCTAGGGTTTTGGGGTTTTAGGATTGGTGAAATGTCTAGGGAGCCCTCTCAACTTGTCATGACAAGTTCTAGTGAAAAGGCTTTCTTCTAATTAGGTGTTTAGCCAAATTTCTAAATGACTTGCTAGTCTAACTAGAAACTAACTAACTTAATGAAATTGGTTTGTTGATTGTCTAATCTCACTAATTAGGTCCACTAGGGTTACTAACCATTATTCTAACCAAAGGCTAACCACTAATCGTATTCAATAAAAGCATATGCACTATTTTAAATATTATACATAATAAATCCCAAAATTATAATTATTAGTTTTGTAAAATAATTTTATGACTCAAAGTATAATTTGAATTCACAATAATAACAAGAAATAGGAAAAAGTCAAAAATATCCCTCTTCGAAAAAAGTGGTAGTTACATGAGGACCTGGTGATCTCTCCAGATATTTGCTGAGCTGCTATTGTAGATAGATGGATATTTGTTGACTACGTCTCTAAGATTCAGATATCGCTAGTGGTATCATTTATCTTCTCCCATATTTTATATTTCTATTCCTGACATTATTTGCTATATTGTCTAGTTTTGATAAACTCATTGTGTTCTTACAAGTTTATTCGAACACATATGTTAGTCGGCTACAGAACATGACACATATTGTTTATTCTTGCTATTCATAGTCTATGTGGATTGAGATATAGTTGATATTATAGTAATAGTTATTTACGATTAGATTTATCCTACAAATTGACATCTTATACGTATTCGAGTTGGGCTAGAGTCCATTTGATACATAGATGACTTGCTTATGTATTCATAATCCTACATATATTGGGACTGGAACATGACATAGTGGGCCTAAAAGATATGCAATGCAGTATGCACAAAGTTATGCGAACAACTAACATTACAAATAGTAATTATGGAAAAGAAGAACAATTTTTTGAAATAGTAATTATGGAGAAGAGGAACAATTTTTTGAGGTATATATGCAATATCGAAAATCTGAGAGGGAACAAATGCAAAACCTCAAAAGAATTTTTTAGATGCCTGATTATACGCACGGTACTTTGTGCATGTTGTATTGTATGCTTTTTGAGCCCACTGCTTCCAATTTCTTACATCTATTCTACTATATAATAAGAAAACTTGGTAGTAAAATTTTTGAATTCCTAAAATACCCTTAAGTATTTTATAAACATGAAGTTATTATGTCAACTTGCATGTTATTTATGTTTAAAAGTCAAAGCAATAAAGTTTGCATGCTAAGTTTCATTTTTTCATTCAACTCTTAATGTTCCAATGGTAATACATATTTCTGTCATTACCATTTTTCAAAGGTTATTATTCTCAATAGAAAATTAAAAAAAATATATACTTGAATCTCTTGAAATTGTAAAAAGAAAGCGCACACGCATAAATAGTCACCTAAAAAAGAAGGAAAGATGACAACTGATCTTACAATATTCTAATTAAAATACGTACAAAGTGCGTACATGTATACTAGTTAATATAAATAAAAGGAATAATATAACATGTCTGATCTTCTGCGAGTTCGGTAAACCTCAAAAGAATAGAAAGGATTTTTCTAAGGGCACTCCCAAAATTACTTGGGGCTAGCCCTTACTTGGGGACAGCCCAAGAAGGTAAAACTTTTACTGGGGACAACCCAAATTTTACTTGAGGCTAGCCCACTCCCAAAAATTAGGGTTTCTAGAGGCGGCGGAGGTCGAGTTGGTGGAGGGCGACAACGAGGTCGAGGAGGAGGAGGTGGACAGCGAGGTCGGGGCGGCGGAGGGAGCTGCGGCTACTGTTGCTGCCGGGGCGAGGTCGGTGGAGTTGCTGGGCGAGGTCGGGGTAAGGTCGGGACGGCGGAGGAGGAGGATGTGGAGTTGTTGGGCGAGGTCGGGGCGGCGGAGGTCGAGGAGGTGGAGGGAGCTGCGGCTGCTGCTGCCGGGTTTGAAGAGAAATATGAATGCAACTAAGTTGGCAGTCCTACTTTATGTTAGGACTGCCAACTTTTGACAGTCCTAGGACTGCAACTAAGTTGGTAGTCCTTCTTTATGTTAGGACTGCCAGCTTAGTTGCAGTCCTACTTGCTGAAAAAATTTGGGCTAGCCCCAAGTAAAAAAAATGGATGACAAACTTGTAATTTTTTGGAACATTTTTGGGCTAGCCCCAAGTAAAAATGGTAGTGCCCTTAGAAAAGATATTTTATAAGGACACATCAAAACTTGATCAGGGCTAGCCAGGATTGGGGCTAACCCATGTTTGAGGAAAAATTACTGGGGCTATCCTATTTTTCTACTCATGAGGCTGTCCCAACCCCACACCCTCCAAATCTCAAATTTCACTCTTATTTGCAAATTTCACTCTCTCTCTTCCAAAACCCTAACTTTCTTCTTCTTCTTCTTCTTCTGCTTCTTCTTCTTCACCATTTCCCACTCCCCAAACTATACACCTTCTTCTTCATCTTCTTCTCCACAAATTTTTCATTCTAAAACCTAGTTTTCTTCTCCATCATTTCCATCAAAACCCTAGTTTTTCTCTCCACAATTTTTATTCTCATCATTTTGATTCCTCACAAATAATGCATGAAAATAAATCCTAACATGCTTATTTTATTCTTCGTCACAAAAAATGCATGAAAATAAACTCTAAAATGTATATTTCACTATATTATCAAGATGGAAATAAATCCTAACATATGTTTTTCATTCGGCCATTTCGATTTTAGGACTGCCATAAATTGTGGCAGTCCTAAAATGTACTTGCTGTACAGCAAGTCCCTTTTAGGACTGCCACAATTCCTGACAGTCCTCAATACTTCTAGGACTGCCAGAAATTGTGGCAGTCTTGTTGTATAGGAAGGTCAGCAAGGTCGTTTCAGGACTGCCACAGTTCATGGTAGTCCTCAATACTTCTAGGACTGTTAGAAATTGTGGCAATATTGTCGTACAACACGTTCTTTCAGGACTGCCACAATTTATGGCAGTCCTCAATACTTCTAGGACTGCCAGAAGTTGTGGCAGTCCTGGTATAAACTTGCTCAACAAGTCGATTTCTTCTAGAAATAGGATTTCATCCATAATTTCTTCTATTAATAAAGAAAAATTAACTAATAGATTTGATAGATTTGATTTCTTCTAGAAATAGGATTTCATCCATAATTTCTTCTATTAATAAAGAAAAATTAATTAATAGAATAGTAGATTTGATAAATTTGGTAACCCAATTTCTTCTATAACTAGGGTTTCATCCATAAACTAGGGTTTAGAGAAAAAAATGAGAAATTAGAAGAGAGCAAAAAAATAAACTGGCATTTGGAGAAAGAGATGTTGTTTTTGTTTTCTTTGATTTTGTTCTTGTTCTTGCTCTTGTTCTTTCTTCTTTCTTCTTCTTGAAGGAGGATAAGAGAGAGAAAAAAATAAAAAGAGTTGTCTTTTATACCTAAGAATTGGATAGTCCTGAATAAATATTTCAGTGACAAACTTATAAATAAATGAAAGTTAATAATGTGACAGCCCTGATCAACTTTTGTGATAGAAATATTTTTTATGGAAAAAAAGTCCAATCAAACACAGCCTTAGAAAACAATAATGCTAAGTTTACTACCAAATTCTTACAACCTTCTTACAACCTCACTCACCCATCCCTTAGGGGCTGTTTGGATCGATGTAACTCTTTGGAAGTGTAAAAGTGGCACTTGCAGCAAGTTGAGTTTCCGTTGACTTGCGGCAAGTGCCACTTTCCAAAATCTGTTTGGATGGGGTAATTTTTGTCTGCTGCAAGTGGAATAAAAATAGGTTTGGTGTTTGGATGGTAGGTGTAAGTGGAAAAAAAGTAGTTCGGTTGTTTGGATTGTTGAAAGTGGAAATTTTTTTGGAGATGTGGTAATCCTAGGTATGGTTATCCCCAAAACCTTCTTTTGTATATATTAAAAGAATGAAAGTTATGTTTTGAGTTTCACAGCCATTTTACAAATAGAATAAAATAAATTAAATTAAATAATATTATGAAATATATTATATTTTATCATATTCCTAGTATAATTTTTCAATTGTCCAAAATGTCCAAAATTAAATGTTTTGAGTTTCACAGCCATTTTTCAACTGTCCAAAATTTTCAGATGTACAAGACCAAATTTACACTTTGAAGTTTCAGAGCCATTTCAAACAAGTCATTGAAACAATATTACACTTTGAAGTTTCAGAGCCATATCAAACATTGAAGTTTCAGAGCCATTTCAAACAAGTCATTGAAACAATATTACACTTTGAAGTTTAAGAGCCATATCAAACATTGAAGTTTCAGAGCCATTTCAAACAAGTCATTGAAACAATAATACACTTTGAAGTTTCAAAGCCATATCAAACAAAACTGAATATTCCAAAACCTGGGAATCATGTAACATTATATCCTGGACGTTCAAGAAGTAATGGGCTCAGAGGAACCATGTAACATTATATCCTGCACAAGGAAGTAGGGCTCCGATGAATCATGTAACATTTTATCCAGCCATAATGGGAAAAAAAAACCAACAAATGTTGAAGTTCAAGTTTGAAATGGGCTCAGAGGAAGTTCAAGTTTGCAGTTCAAATTGAACCAAAGAACCTGTATAAGAAAAATGTTGAAGTTCAAGTTTGAAGTGCCATTTTCCTGGGACAATGCTAACAGGGAATATCCAGAATATGTAGCTAAACATGTATGAGAACATGTACCAGCATGTTGCAGTTCAAATTGAACCAAAGAACCTGTAGCTAAACATGTATGAGAACATGTACCAGCACCACAGCATAGGTAAACATGTATCATAGTCCATATGGAAAAACTGAATATCTGAACTAGCATGACAAAAATGTCAAAATTTGTCAAAAAAGTCCAATCTCATCATAGCCCATTTCAACATGCCCAATATCTATCACCAAAGTATGCCCCGCATTTCCAAAATTTGCAGCATAGGGCACATATGAACAATGCCCACATGTGGAGAGTTCCAACACAGGCCACATAAGAAGAAATATAAATCGAAAACCTGGGAAATCAAGAAAGAAGTACCTAACTCAACATTGCCAAAATCGAATACCTGGAAATCAAGAAAGAAGTACCTAACTCAACATTGCCAAATGAAAGAAATGAAACTGAACAAAAAAAATTTCCTGGAACAAATGAAACTGAACATGTATATAAGAACAAGAATATAAGAAATGAACAAAAAGAATGAACCAAATGAAACAAATGAATATAAGAACATGTATCAACATTTCCAATATGAAACAAATGAAACTGAACAAAAAAAAATTTCCTGGCACCAACATGTATATAAGAACATATATCAACATTTCCAATATTTCCTGAGAATCTCACCATAGCAGATTTTCATCTGTACAAATTGTATCACAACCACCAAAATGAACTTCAAACATAATGTATCAGAGGTGGAAGAAAACAATTGAACCACAATGAAAAAAACGACAACAAATTGACTGAGCATGTCAAGAACAAATTGAACTTCAAGCAAGAAAACAAAGTGTTCTCCCCACAAAATACATATTACAGGCCTATTAAAGCACCAGTTTACCAGTTTACTGGGATAAAGTGTTCTCCCCACAAAATACATATTACATGCCTATTAAAGCACCAAAATAACAGGCAGCAACAAATTGCAAATAACAGTGTTCTCCCCTCAAAGATCCTCATTTTCCAATATGAACGTATCCAACCATTCCCTTTGAAATGCCTCTGGCAATCCTACGAACTTAGTAGCCTCATAGTTATCCTTGCACAGAGTTAGTCGGGTCATCCACAACTAACTCGTCCCTAGGGTCGACTCCAAGAATGTAGTTGTGTAAAACACAACATGCTAGTACAATATCAACCTGGGTAGGAAAGTCGTGGAATTTTTTCTCCCCTAGTATGCACCACCGGTTCTTCAACGTAGCAAAGGCACATTCGATTTTACTACGCAACTTTGAGTGCCTATAGTTGAATAGTTCCTTTGCATTGCTAGGGTGACGATCCTTCTTAGGATTGATGTAGTACCTAACTCCACGATAAGGAGCAATAAAACCAGGCATCGTGGTGTAGCCAGAGCGAATAAATTCAATTCCACATACTCTATTTTTGGACTTATGTCCCAACATGTACAGGAATAGGGCAAGTTGTTCCTCCACACAAACATATCTCGTATCGTGCAGTGACCCATTGGAACGAAGAATATTTGCGAGACCGTAGAAAGCACCTTTACTCATCCTTAGATAGTGGACACAGTTATTTGGTCCGGCTGTCAAAATTCGATACATATGTGCTTGCCTCCACTGTTCTCTAATTAGGGAGGGTTCCCGTGCAATGCCCCGTCGGTCATTGTCCTCCATTTCAATCAGAGTCATAATTATGGTTATGACTGTTATTATACTAGCGATTGCCGCATTAAGTAATGGGTCGTTGGGATTCGACAAATCCATCTACATAAAAACCAGAAACAATAAATCATAAAAATAGACTCAATTCTCGTGTATTTATTCCTTATTTAAAATTGTTCAAGTTCGTAGCTAGTAAAATACACAGTCCTGGAAGAAAAATCTGCAGACAAGTAATTTTCACACCCTGGAAGAAAAATATGCAGACAAGTAATTTTCACACCCTGATGTGATGAATGGAGGAAAGTATATTTCCCAAAATATGCAGACAAGTAATATTTCCCAAAATATGCAGAAAGTATATTTCCCAAAAATATGCAGACAAATTTTTCCATAGACAAATTTTTCCATGGTAAAATATTTTCAGAACTATTTTTCCGAACTTTTTTCCATACTAAATCAAGGAAAAAAATTTCCGAACTTTTTTCAGAACTATTTTTCCGAACTATTTTTCCGAACTTTTTTCCGCTGATGTTGACGACCAATTTCCCCCCTATTTTTCCCCAAATCAAGGATCAAATCTTTCCCCTTATTTTTCCCAACATTTCCCCTATTTTTTCCCAACATTTCCCCTAATTTTTTCAGCGGAACGAACATTTGCCCTAATTTTTGCCAAAAAAATTTGATCTCGAACACAAGGGGGAGAAATTTGCCCTAATTTTTGCCAAAAAATTTCGATCTCGAACACAAGGGGGAGAAATTTACCTCTGCGAAATTTCCGAGCAACTGTCGCGCGCGGGAGGAAGGGGGTGACTGCAGCGAGAGACCGCTTCCAACCAGCAAAAGTGACGAATATGGAGGAGCTCCACCGGAGTTACTCCACTTTTGAGAGGTAGGTGGAGAGTAACTCTGTGAGGGGACAACCCTCTGTATTTTGCCAGAGATTCTCCACCTCCCCCCCTGTTTTACTTGCAACCAAACACGGAAACTGTGAAAGTGAGGAGAGAGATGCAGCAAGTTGCAGCAAAAGCCCCCACTTCCCACTCACTCACGGGCATCCAAACAGCCCTTTACATATGGGTCCCACCGGGTTCCACCACCTATCACACCCCCCTGCTACATGGGATCCATCCGACCCCATCACTTACTCCCCTCCTCCAATCGAAGCCCGACACGTGGCAGATTGTAGGAGGGTTGTAAGTATTGGTTGTAGGCATAGCAAAGCTCCTTAGAAAAAGCCAATAGAAAATGCCAAAATGGAAACTTCATTCAGCTGATACTTTGGACCGCTGTTTCCTTCCCTTTTTCTTCATTCTTCCCTATAAAAATTTTGAATTTTTTTTTCTAGGGTTTCGTCTCCCAGAATAAGCAAAATTCTAGGTTTTTGAAAGGGTTTTGATCGAGATGTCGTCGGCGTCGGCCACGGTGCGGGTGGAGAAGGCCACGAGCGACCTCCTGATCGGCCCGGATTGGACCATGAACATGGACATCTGCGACTCCATCAACTCCGATCAGTGGTGAATAATTTTTGGAACCTTCAATTCCTTTTATTTTGTGTAAAATTGTTGGTTCTTGAACTGTATGTATGCGCTTGAAAAAGATTCGATTTTGATGGAAAAAAAAGTTGATGGTTTGATGTCGTGGATTAGGTTTCAGTACTGTTCTTGGTTCTTGAACTGTGTGGGATAGAAAAGATTCGATTTTTATAGAAAGTTTGATGGTATGGGTGGTGGATTGGGTTTGGATGCTGGTTCGTTTTTGATGGAGTTGATCATGCGATGGATTTTTTGGATGGGGTTGATTGGGAGCAATTTTGGAGTTAGAATTATTGTTTTGTTGCTAAAAATTAGGATTTTAATAACAAATTTTTTATGTAAAGTTGATGGTGGATCTTGTATATGGTTTTTTCTAAGGGCACCCCAACTATTACTAGGGGCTATCACTTACTAGGGGACAGCTCAGGTATGAGGAACTTTTACTGGGAACGTCCCGAAAATTACTTGGGGCTACCCTACCCCCCCCCCCCCCCCCCCCCCCCCAAACCCTCTCTTTCATTTTATTTTCATAAAAAATTTCTCTCTTCAAAACCCTACTCTCCAAAACCCTACTCTCATTCTCCCCAACTCCAATCCAAACTCCTAACCCTAGTTTTCTTCTACATTTCTTCAAATCTCATCAATGGCACCAAAGATGAAACCCACATCACAAGCTAGCTATGTTTTCCCTAATTATTGTATATTTTATTTTACAATTCAAAGAATCTTTTTCAAAATCTCTTAAATGTTATGATAAATTGGGTTAGAACAATTTCTTGTTTGTGAAAGTACTTATCGAACTCGAAAATCTTCGTTTTTTTCCGTTTAAATCTAACCCTAGAACACGAAATGGCCGTTCGGCTGCTGCTCGTGGGCGTCATCTCTGAGGACTGCTGAAGAACGGACAGTCCTACTGTCAAAGTGGACTGCCATGTTCCAGGCAGTCCTATTATAAAACAGGACTGCAGGAAGCCTGGCAGTCCTTTTATAAAACATGACTGCCATCTCTTTTGCAGTCCTGAAAGAATGATGGACTGCCAGGAACATGGCAGTCCTTAAGGAAAACTGAAACTCTCTGTCACAGAGAGTTTCAATTAGGACTGCTACCCCCCTGACAGTCCTACACTTAAGTAGGACTGCCAGGGTGCTGGCAGTCCTATTTATAAAACTCTGTGATGAGCTCCTCAAACTGGCAGTCCTACTTAAGTGTAGGACTGCCAGGGTGCTGGCAGTCCTAATTGATACTTGCTGTAACAACAAGTTTCAATTACGACTGCCAGCACCCTGACAGTCCTCATTTTGTATAGGACTGCCAGGGGGGTTGCAATTCTAATTGAAACTCTCTGTGATAGAGAGTTTCAAAACTCTCATCACAGAGACTTACAAATAGGACTGCCACCCCCCTGACAGTCCTAAATTACACGGAGAATGACCATTCTCCTACGTTCTAACATGGAGAATGGCCACCCTCATGCGAAATTAACATTCTTCGTGTTCTAACACGGAGAATGGCCATTCTCCGACATTTTATGGTTAGTTGAAACTTTGAAGGGCCATAACTTTTGACTGGGAGGTCGAAACGAGGCCCGATTTGTCACAAAATGAGCGTATCTTCGAGGAGCCTGAGATTAACGGCTTCACCGTTAGACGGCCTTTCGAAATTTAGAATTGCAAAAAATGATGTTTGGACCTCCGTTTTAGCACTTTTGCCGTTTGTCTTGGTCTTTTCGAAATTTTTCTTCACAGAGAGTTTCATACAAGACTTCCAGCACCCTGACAGTCCTTCATTAAGTTAGGACTGCCAGGGTACTGGCAGTCCTGTATGAAACTGGACCCTCTTTTTTTTTCTTTTTTTTCCTTCCTTTTAAGTTTCCCAAAATAACTATTATTTCTTTGGGTGGAAAATTAGTATTTTATTTTCTTGTTGTTGTGGTGGTGATTTTCTTCTGATTCTTGGAGAAGGCGGCAATGGAGGAGATGGGTTTGTTGAGCTCTGTGCTGGGTTTTGTTGGATTCGGAGTTGAAATCTTTGTTGGGATTGTGATTGGCTATTTTCTCTTCATTTACTTCCAGCCAACTGATGTCAAGGTGCTAGAAAAATTTGGGGAAAAATTTGGGCTAGGATTTAGAATTTTATGACCTAGAAATGTGGAGGAGGAGAAGAAAAGAGTAGAGGGAGAAAGAGTAGAGGAAGAGGAAGAGGAAGAGGAAGAGAGGAAATGAAATGAAGTTGGTATTTATACCATTCTTTGGGCTAGCTCCAAGTAAAAAAAATTGATGGCAAACTTGTAATATTTTTGAACATTTTTGGGATAGCCCCAAGTAAAATGTTTGGTGCCCTTAGAAAAAGCCCTTGTATATTCATTAAGTAGGTCTTTACCAGTTGCATCTAAAATTGGAATTAATTTGGTTATATGGTCTGTGGTAGATAGGTTGGCCGCAAGAATCTACATGATTTAAGTGGGGTCTCGGGAAGCTGTTACAATTTCTCGGGCAGAAGTCAACTTCTCATATTTAGAGTTCCTCGATGTGTTGGCAAATTCTGTCTATGACAATTATTTGTTTGTGAAGTTAATACAAGTATCAAGTCTATTCTTTGGTGTTACTGTGTGAAAATTCATGATGGTAGCATATTTATGTGGATCGAACGAACGTCTTGACGGAGCAAATTATGCATGTAAATTTCTGTAGTAGGATGACGGGCGATGGGCTTAGAATGTAAATTTGATCTTATGTCATGAAGACAAGACCATGCAAAGCTTATTCCACTGCTCATTCTCGAAACGACAAAATATTATGGTTTATGATCAGGTGTTTTTTTGGCACAGTTAAGAAGCTTGTGCACATGGGAGTATAGTTTCAGCTATCATTTGTGCCGATAAATAAAAAAAATTATTTGCCACCAAGGACTTCTTCCAATATATGGAAGATTTTGGAGTGAGTTGAAAAATCATAGGGATCTCTACCATTATTAGTGAGGTTGTAGGGATACCGTAATGGTTACTTCATTTGTTAAAATGCTTAAACTTTATCCTTGGTGAAATGTTTTTCGTGAATAATGGTTGGTTATTTATTTACTTTCTTTTTCTTGTTTGTTAGTTGTTGATTAAGGGTCATTTTGGATTGCAATTACGGTTGATTAAGGGGCAAGCCAAATGATTCCACTATGGATGGCCATTTTTCAAACGCGCCATCATTTCGTGGCTCAAATGGGCATCTTTGAAATTCTAGTCCGATGAGTGTTCCAGAAAATGGATGTTTGAGCAAACTGGACGCAATTAACTGCAATGCAAACTAGCCCTAATTGCATAACATCATTTTTAGTTGGTTATTGTCTTTAGCACATATGCCCAAACTATCTAAGGATTTCACCTTCATATTTATTATTTCAATTTTATATCAATTTTTTTTTAATTTAACCTAGGTCCCTAGGGACTAGCTGCCTAGCAGCCGTGTCTGCCTTTCACAAATATTTATTAGGATAACGGATAACCAGGGAGAGATAACTTGATCCTTAATTTATAGCCGCATGTAGAGAAATTCGAACGTAGTTGGCCTGGAGAAGCAAGACAAGACTGTTGTCTGGTTGATCTGACTTAGAATTGTGACTCACAGATCCTAGTGCCAAACCTGAACCAAAGTACCAAAGGTAAAATGAGAAAGTG
Organism: Iris pallida; assembly: GCA_029216955.1. Classification (NCBI taxonomy): domain Eukaryota; kingdom Viridiplantae; phylum Streptophyta; class Magnoliopsida; order Asparagales; family Iridaceae; genus Iris; species Iris pallida. The sequence continues at coordinate 5,084,444 of JANAVB010001995.1, forward strand.
AGAGATTCTAAATTATACTAATGGGACTTAAAATTGAAGCAAGAGAATAATAGTATCGCATATTATGCTCTCTTTAAAACTGAGGTTTTATTTTCAACTTCACGTGGTTCATTATGATAATAAAAACAAAAATCTTTATAGCACGATAATACCAAGTTGACCTTTATTTTGTCGAAAAACAACAAACCTAGATGCATACCTTATTATTTTATATTTTGGAAGCTTCTATGTGGGATTTAAGATAGACTCTAGTGTTTCGTATGATGTTCTTAACGCCAATATCGTTGATGAAAGCACTTAAGCTCTAGGTCTATAATTTCTTAATGATTAGTACAGGCTGTTGAAAGACTCGAACATGATGTAATTGTACATCATCATTTATGAATAAGAATGTCTAGTACAAGATTAAGTGTATAGTGCTTTCTTTTGTAGTAGTATAGCATATTTTAATATGAATATTTGGATACGTCATCCATTTATTTTTAAGGCACTGGTATAGGTGGCACTCTAAGAAGTTATTTAGCGATTACTGAACATGGATTATTTAGTGATTTCTTGTGTCCACGTTTCAACCTAGAAGAAACCTGTATATGCTTGAATGACGTGTAAAAACTTGGGCAGCGAATGAGTCACTAACATGTCATTATAACTCCCGTCTAAAAGAGTTGAGTTCTTGGTTGCACTCCATGTACATCAATTCTATACATTTGATATTATCCAATTCGAACTATCCAACTATTATGAACCGGCATTAACACCAAGAATTTAATGCTTGTCTACTCAGTCCATTTATTTGAAATAAAACAAAGGAGAATGCCATTTTGGACTTGTATGTTCATTTGATAATATTTTGAGCAGATATACAAGTTTCTAACCATCAAGTCTTAGTCAAACATGTCCTGCTTTTGTAACTGTTCATTTTTGGTGCTCTTGTTTTGCTGGCAAGCACTCTCTGAAACATACATATTCTTTTTGGGTAAGCAATTCAGAAGTTTCCACATTTAATTTTGTCTTTTAAATTAGAGCAGTGGAAGGTCATCAGGCCAACTTTCTTTTTTGTTTATAGTAACTATTGCAAATGTCTTCTGAAAAAGCTGTGTTAAATGTTAAATGTTTTAGGCAAGCCAAAGATGTGGTCAAAGCAGTGAAGAAGCGCCTACAACATAAAAATCCGAGGGTTCAGTTTCTTGCATTGACGGTATGTGAAAAGTGAAAACACAAACACTCGGGGATATGTACATAAACATTAACTTGTTGCATACCTGGAATTTGTCATCTAGAAGTTGTTTCACGTTTAAAATTTGGTTTGCGGTAAATTGTTTTCTTTCCAAATATTTTTTTTTACTATTTGCAGCTATTGGAAACAATGATAAAGAATTGTGGGGACTATGTGCATTTTCAAGTTGTTGACCGTGATATTCTACAGGAGATGATTAAGATTGTCAGGAAAAAGGTAAGCTTCTCTTAGTTCAGTATATATGATATGTAGAGATTATATGTGATGTTATCCTAATCAGCCACTACAAATTAATATGTTGAATTGTCGACAAATATGCAAATGCTTGCTACTAAATCCATTGCTCCAAAGTATGGTTCACAATGAAATAGAAACTTATTTGTCAAAATCTATAATGGTAATCTTTCGTATAAAGCTGTGTATGCATCACAATGGAACTATGATATCATCATATGACCTCATAGACTTGTCTCGTCTAATCATGCCATATCCAAGTTTCAAGCTTTCGAAAGGTCCATCAACACTTGGAAATGTTGTAAGAAAAAACTTGTTGAACGGAACCCGCAAGCTTGTGCTCGAACATTGAACTACAATCCTGGCGAGGTGTATGGAATACAGTCTTATAGTTTCATAAGAATAGTCTACTCGTCATGTTGTAAACGTGCACAAATAACATATTGATATCCACATAATTATGCGCTTTAGTGAGAGTGATACAAACTACTAGGAATGTAACCTGTGGTATTTTTGTTGTTAAAAATGAATAATCACTCTTTCAATAAGGAAAAAAAGGTTCGTTTTCGTGATATTTTACTTGAGGATCTTGGTTATCTAGGCATGATATTTTCGAGGCACCATCTTTACCCACAATTGAACTTTTTAGTTGTCTGGGTTGAATTGATATATGAAGCATGGTTTACAGTATTGGTCGATACGGATGCATATTGGTTCAATCGTATCAGGTTTGGCCTGAACGGAACCAATATTGCGGCTCTTTTTTCTGGTCAATTTGCCAAAGAAATAAGTATAGAAGGAAACAATGTCAATGCACTGATTCAATAATGCTAAAGATCAACTTGCTACAGTGTCAGTATCATTCCTTGTCGTCACTGGAATCATTAGAATTTGTCGAAGTTATATATCTATAAATCGATAGGATTCATCCGTCTTAATGTTGTTCCATTCAAAACTATTTATGTGGGTGTACTTTGTCTAAAAGCAAGTAAACAATAGTATCTGCTGTGGCTGAATGATTTATCAATGTTGAATTTGTTCCATTCAAATATAAAAGAGAGCAACAAATAATACATAAAATTATGCTATATAAGTATCAACGTTTGGTTTGGAAGTTCAGAGTTCTTTGTTTCAAAATGCCAATATATATATATATATATATATATATATATATATATATATATATATATATTGGCATTTTGAAACAAAGAACTCTGAACTTCCAAACCAAAACAAATGAAAACGTTGATACTGATACTCGTGAAGGGTCTGAAACCAATTCAGATACTTGATTCCGATACTGATATATAGTGAACCTTGAAATGAGAATATGCTGAATCAACATTTTATCTTTGCACTTGAGAGATATCTCCAAAATTATATACATGCCTATGCTTGGAAAACATCTCTAAACTGTTGTTCTTTTCCTTTTTGGGAGCATAGCTGTTTCTTTTATGTATATAATATATTTGAAAGTTTACAGACAGACATGCAAGTACGAGACAAAATTTTGGTACTGCTAGACTCTTGGCAAGAAGCTTTTGGGGGCCCTGGAGGGAAGTATCCACAGTACTACTGGGCATACACAGAATTGAAGGTACACATTTACTTAATTTTCATTTGCGGTTGTCATGAGGTTCCATTGCTTTCTGATAAATTCTCAAGATGCTAAACGTGTGCTCCATGTTTGGATGTATGCCTATGGAGTTAGGTTTTGTTTTTCCTTGAAGTCTAATACCAGGAGAATACACAATTATTGTAGAAATGACATAATTGGTTCTTCAAACTGTAACAGCTGTTTATTCCGTTCAAATTAACTCTAATTCTGTGGAAACATTAGTTGTTACTTTTCTTATAAGTTATAACCTTAGAGATATTACCTTCTAAGCTGTTTCCAATGTTGCACATGTACGACTATGGTACAACATGATTGAACATGGGTGACAAGAACATGGCACTGATCTGGCATGTCATGGTGTATATTGGAGTGTCTGTCTCGTGTCTAATACATCTCCAGATATGGCATGGTACAACACCAATTTGGAGTATCCCTCCTTCCTTAGGGGGTCCTGTAACTGTAATGTACACTATTTTAGAATCTTCTCTTAGACGGTTGCACAAATTAGTTGCTCGTACTATGTTCCGGCATGTTCGACGTTGTGTCCTTTTTCATCTTGCTTATGGATGGTATCAGTTAGGTTCATCTACATGTTATTTATTATAACCAGCATTTGATTATATTACCTTCATACTTAATTTGTTAGATACAGATAATTTGACAATACTGAGTGGATATTACTAATATCTGATGCATAGTCACAGCTGCTTAATCAGCTTTTGAGTTTGGTTGTAGAATAATAATTTTTGAACTTTCAGGGAAATATCAATGTAGGTACATTGAGGTTATACTTATCTTTATATTCTAAATTTGGTAGAGAAGTGGGAAGCTGCCTAAAGTCTGTCAAATGCCAGAAGTGTAATATTATAGAGTTGAACTATGTGTTAACAATATGTCTTGCATATATTCATTGTTATACCAGTTTATTTTTAACATGGTAGTCTTAGTAAGTGGTTTAGTTCTCAGAGTTTTAATCGAGGAAGTCTTGAAGTAGGTGGTTTCATATATGAAATGAGTTACCTAATCTTGTATGTAAGGTTCTGTATATGTCTGAAATTTGTACTTGATACTCTTGAGTCAATTACTGCATTGAAGATTTGAGCAAGATTGACAATATGATGGTTCTGATTATAGTATTGGGTTTAGGCACTTTAGACAACTATTGAAAAAATGTTGAAATTTTATAAAAATATTATTGTTTGGCTAAGTAGCAGAACTAATAGTGGTTTTGTGGCCGACTGCCAAAGTGACGTCAACCCTGTGTAGGTGCCATATCCTAGTCAAGGTAGCTATGATCAAGAGAGGGCCTCACCATAAAACCTAGAAGGAAATAGTAGATCTACTACTTAGTAATGTAGTTTAAGCTCATGAAACTACAAAGCACCCTCAAAGTTCCCTTGACTTAGGAGAGTCTAGAGGACGTGGTAAATTGCTAGTAGCATGCCCCGAAGTCAACTTACTTTATATAATTGGGATACTATATTTGGCATCTAATTAACATTATTATAATTGATTGATTATTTAATAAAGTAAGTAATCGTATTTGGTTGTCAATTTATTATTGTGTCCAAGTAGTTATCACTGTGGTTTAAGAGTAATGATGATTATAAACCACATATATGCATTACTGTTTAAATGTTCCTACTCGTGCAAATATCCAATTGGCTGTTGGGTATTCTGGTGAACTAGTGAGACATTTGATAGATAGTGCTAATATCATAAGTTATGTAGCATGAGATGTTATATCACGTGTGTGGGTTATCATTAAAGAATGAGTTAACTGAAATGGTGTATTAAAGAATACGTTTACAGAATAAGTTTACTGAAATGGTGTCCAAGTGCAAGTAGTTATCATTGTGGTTTAAGAGTAATGATGATTATACCATATAGTACTAAACCACATATATGCATTACTGTCTAAATGTTCCTACTCGTGCAAATATCCAATTGGCTGTTTGTTATTCTGGTGAAACTAGTGAGACATTTGATCACTGTTCTAAAAGGCAGTCTAGGTGGCCGCATAGGTGCTTGGCACCCGCCCGATGCCTCATAGGCGCCCGCCTAGTCCCCCAAACGTCCGACTATGCATCTTTTTGGGTTTTATGGACTTTTTCTACAATTTTGTAGGTTTTATGGATTTGTTTTTTTATTTTTTTGAACCGCCTAGATCTAGGCTGTCGCCTAGGAGGCCGCCTAGGTAGGCTAGGCGCTAGGCAGTGGGTGCCCGCCCGACTAGCGCCTAGCCTTTTAACAACCTTGCATTTGATAGATAGTGCTAATATAATAATCTATGTAGCATGAGATGTTATATCACGTGTGTAGGTTATCATTAAAGAATGAGTTAACTGAAATGGTGTATTAAAGAATAATTTACTGAAATGGTGTCTGTATCCTTATAGCGTCTATATTTGTATCATGCAACGTAGGTGACTAGTTACCATAACTATCTGAAAATGGCCGTATCCATATCGTGTCCTTATTCCTATTCGTGCTTAATAAACCAGTACTAGAATCATACTATACTATATTTACACTTAATGATTGCCAAATATGTATTCTAGAGATAAATGCATGCCTGCCTTAAACTTGAGGCACCATAGTTATCATTTTTACTTGTCACTATGCTTTGATTTTGTCTGTCATAATTCTTGTATGGAATTAATGTGTATATATATGGAGGTGTGTTGAGGGCAGCCTAGCACTTTCGTGATAAAGAGAGATTATGGGATGGAGATCCGGTTCACTTCTACATGTCTGCAGTTTAGGGTCATGGCGTAAGAGGCCTTTAGATTATTTTCAGAGTAGTTTGATCTATTTATTTTAATTTTAGTTGAGTTTAGGTCTAGTTGTGTCTGTCCGAGTTTGAGTCAGGTTTTTATTACCTTGCAATTTTACTTTAATTAGGACTTACTTTGTTTCGGACTTGTTTTCCAAGTTCATAGAGTCTAAATAAGGATGTATTCAAACCTAATTAGGGATTGAAGACGTGAGTTTTCTATTTAAGAGTTGCATGTGAATTGCAAATTGGTGTGGGCAAGGGTGTGAAGCCCAAACCCTAACCCTAGGGGGGCGTTTGGTTCAAGTTTTGGAGGCTTGGAAATGGATTTTGAATTCTTTACCTATGTTTGGTATGTCTAGGATTGGAAATTAAGGCGGAATACGAGGGACTTCATAGTCCCATTGGTGTGGGAAAGCTATTCTCAAGCCCTCCCGAGAATAGTTTTGTGCTTTACTAGGAATGTTGTTTGAGTATTTTGTTTGGACAATAATACCCTTCATTTACTTTCAAAATTTCAACTTCTATCCCAAACATGTGAATTTAGGTAACAGGAGCATCATGAAATTAATGAAAGGGTATTTATGGAAAACTGAACAAATTAAGATTCCTATCCTGGGAATGAAAAAATTGAATTTTTGGACTACATATTCCCAACCTAATCAAACATGGGTATGTGAATGTTGAATTCCTTTAACATGGAAAAGGAATAGAAAATGGATTCCTAGGAATACAAAAACTTCATCCAAACGCGCCCTAGGTGTAAGCCTAAAACTCTTATCCCCTTTTATTGAGTGATTCTGTGTTGTTCCTTCTTATTTTCTTCTTTCATCATCATAAATTCGTTTTCCATATTGAAAATTCTGAATTCTGATCTCATTTTTGCTTTTCGACATTAAAAGTCCTTTATGATCTTTCAGAACACGTTAAAAAATATTCCAAAAACATCCTTGAACCTTGTTTACCTTGAGTGATATAAAATTCCAACACTAAACCATAGGTTTGTTCCAAAACTGCTTCTGTCAAGCCTTTCTTCAAGAAAACTTAAAATAGTCTCCACATCGATGTCTTCTTAATTTTTCTTAAGTTCTAACCCTAATAGCTAAACTACCAAATTTTGATTTTGATTTTTTTTTTTTGGATCCATCTCTTCCAAAAATTAGATCAAGTTCAGTTTACGATTATCTTGCATCATTATTTCTTGTAGTTTCATCAAAGTATTAAGTTGATATTTCTTGCCCAAGACTATGAAATTACATAACAGTTTTCTAATTTTATGAATGTAACTTAATAAATCCTAGTAAAAAGGATCGTTTTGTCAAGTTTGACAAATACTATGCTTGATCGCGAATTGCTCTAAGATACTGATGATAGGAGGAAAAAAAATTAAATGGATACTGTAACAAATACATGTTCACTTGACATTCGTGATATACTTTTAGGTGCCACTCATGACTTACCAATGACTCTTATTCATTCTAGTAGTAGTATTGAATGAAGTCCTACTGCAGGCAATCAAACCGATTCAATTTTTGTATATGTTATCCATTCAGTGAGAACTTGTCTAGTCGGACAGAAGGAATTTGGTGCCATTGGGAACTGCATAGGTTTTATTTGCAGGTAGTGAAATTGTAAATATATGAGTTAGCACTTGTAATTTAGGATGGTTTAGGGGAGTTATTCATGCTGATGAGTTGCACAATTTTTTTTCAGAAGTCCCTTGAGAAACAAAGTTTCTTTAATGAGTCTTTTGCATCCATTGGTTGGTGATACATATGACAGAAATGTTCTCTTCGTGTGATCCTATTTCAATACTAACTTCATACACTTCCTCTTAATTCTTAACATCATGCACTTCCTCTTAAATCTTAACTTATGTTTCCTCTTTCATCTTTTTCTGCATGGAAAAATCTCTTTGAATGAAAAAAGTCGCTCTTTGTGCAGTACTTATCGACTATTAATTTTAGTGCTTCCTTATTTGTTATGTTGCACGAATATGGACACGGATATGCAGACACGATACGGATATGGACACTTGTTTTGAACTTTTATGTCTCAACTGGTTTTGGCCTATCTGTATTTGAAGATCTGCTGTTACTCAATTCTTTCATCCTGTAATTGCTGCTCTAGAAATATTTTCCTCATGAGGACAATACTTTCATCTGCTGTTAAACATCAAAGATTGGAAATTGATTATGATAAATATGAGAATGTTGGCTTATGAATGTTTGTTCTACAGAGAACTGGAGTGCAGTTTCCCCAGCGCTCACCGGATTCCGCCCTGATATTTACTCCACCTGTTACATATCCAGCAAGTGCATCTAGACATCCTCAACCTGGTTATGGGATACCAAGTGGTTCGCCGGTGTCACTTGATGAAGCAATGACATCAGAGATGGCAAATTTGAGGTAATAGTTAATACTTGTACGGTTCCAGGAATTAATATTTTTACACAGCTTCTTCTATGTAATAGTTGTTTAAACATATCTTTAGCTATATTTCATGTGATGTTTCCTTTGTTTTTGAGTTTCCAAAACATGTTCCTTTGCTTATTATTATGGTCCGTCTTACCCGGTTGATTTTTGGTTTGCAATTTCAGTCTAGCTGACTTGGATAGGGTTCGGAGTGTCATGGACCTATTAAGTGATATGCTTAAAGCTGTAAGCCAAGATGACCGTGAGGTGAGTATCTTTGTCATTCACTGCATTCTTTTGCACTTCGTCTAAAGTTTCAGATGCAAAGAGTTCCTGGTCATTTTATGTCATGTTAAATTCTAGTGAATATTAAATTGTTTTGTTCGCTCATATGTTTTATGTTGTCTTTTTTTGCTTTTAAGGCTGTTAAGGATGAAGTGATTACAGATCTAGTTAACCAGTGCAGTTCCAACCGAAAGATGCTCATGCAGTTGGTCAATTCAACTGGGTAAGTGTTAATGACCTGCGTAAGTAGAACCTGGATGACTAGCTATACTCCTTTTTGACTTCTGTCCTTTATTTATGATGACCTAATTGGAGCTGGTTTCATTGTAACATTTAATTTGTTCCATTACACCAGATGTTGGCTTCTTATTCACATGGCATGAATTTGTTAGCAGTTATATGGTTATTGTTTGTCTTCTAAAATCTGTCGTGATAGCCAAATTAGCGAACATGCCTCCCAGTACAACACAACTGAGGTGTTCCAGGGGAAGGGAAAGACACGGGTTCTCTTATGGGTTCTGTGCTCACAGAGAAACTAAGGGATTGTCACTCAGTGTTGACTCATCTTTCACAGTAACAAGAACGTGCTAGATTATTTTGTGTTCCACTGGTGAAGGAATTAAACATTTATTATTCGTAAGGCCTTACATTTAATAAAGGGAAATTCTTTGTCTGATATGGTTAACCAGTATATCATCCATGTTGGAACATTGGCAGGGATGAGCACCTCCTTGCGCAAGGCCTTACGTTAAATGATGAGTTGCAAAGCCTTCTAGCAAAACATGATGCAATAGCCTCTGGTTCTCCTCTACCAGCTGAAGCATCTGGTTCTCCTCTACCAGCTGAAGCGTCTGAAACAATTCCGCGGCCAAGTACTCCTCTTTCACCTACAGCCGCAGTGACTAGCCAATTTGTTGACGAAGAGGAAGAAGATGATGATTTTTCCCAGTTAGCTCGCAGGTTATAAGGCTAGATTTTTTTTTTTCGAAAATATAAGGCTAAATCTTATAATTATTTAACTTGGTGATTAATCTATCTTTCTATAATTGAATGCTCAAGTATCTCTTGGCAGGAATTCAAAATATAAAGCCGCAACTCAGAGCAGTTATGCTGGAACCAGTGAACAAGTAGCCTCATCAAACCGTAAGGATGAGTTTAATGCAGCTACTGGAAGTACTTCAGAAGCTTCGTCCTCTAATGCACTGGCCTTGTCCGACCCCCCAGCTCCCGTAAGGACATCAACTAAAGAACAAGACATGATTGATCTTCTGAGCATCACCCTTGCAAACCCATCACCTCCTCATACACCACTTACCCCAGTTGCTTCAGTTCAAAACAGCTCGTCAGTATCAGCATCTCCGAATGGACCGGAGAGCTGTTACAATAGCCAGAGACCGACTAGCCCATACAACGCCCAGGGACCAGCAAGCCCTTACAATACCCAGCAGCAGCCATATATGACGCATCAAGGTTATGCTCCATACAATAGTTATGTTGCACCTCAGGCTCAAGCTCAGCCTCAGCCTCAAGTGGCCCAGCTTCGGTCTAGTTACCCACCCCCACCATGGGAGGCTACATCCACCTACCAATATCCATCATCGATATCGAACGATGCAGCTCCCTATGTTCCAAATCAAGCTTCCAATATTCCACAACAGTCTAATTCACCTGCAGCCAGAGCTTTTAGTGTTCCCACCACAGCTGAAACACAGGCGAACACCAACCTTAGGCAGACTGGGCAGGTACCTTCTACACAACCTTATGTTCCTCCATACAAATTATTCGAGGATCTAGTGGATTTGAGAAATGCTGATAGAGGTGGCAAAACAAGCGGCACATCTCAGTCATTGTCTGGTTCAGCGGGCCAAGGTATGATTGGTGGAAGGAAATAAAGAAAAGTGTCACCGGAATTTAGACCTACAGTCTCCTTGGTTTAGACATATGAATGTTCTTGTGTATCATAATGTGTCATGCAAAGTTGTTCTCAAATTAAATCTGTGTTTACTTTGCACCCCCTACTCTAGTCCCATCTCCTATGCAGAGATATTTGTACATAAAACTTGTGCAACTTGTATCATGTATAAATAATTGGTCATGCTTTTCTGAGGTGGTGTGATTTCCTATTTCATTAGCAATTTATATATTGTTTCTATAGAAATTTGTACACATGGAACTCAGGTATACAACTGCAAAATATGCCACATATCTGCTGAGAAACATGACAGGTTCAATATAAGTCGCATTTTTATCAACTGGTCAAATTTCAACTGGAATCATTCGTCTCAGTAGCAGGAGTCTCTGTTGTTGTACTTGTAGAGGAGGAGTCTCTGTTGTTGTACTTGTAGAGTGCTGAACACAGCACAAAGTATCCAAAATTAACAGCTCCAACCGTTGCCAGCATCCAGTACACCTTATCCAGCCTCGACGCATTTATATTGTCTGGCAACCAGTTGCTCAGCCTCCTAACGAGGCTGATGACTGCCGTGCTCGTATAATACCCGATAGCGAGGAGCAGCGCCACCACCCCGGTGGCTGTGCTCCTTAGCGACTCGGGGAACTCCTGGTAGAAGAAGGAAAGTAGTCCCGGGAAGTGCATTGCCTCGCCTAGCCCCGTCACGGCCACCGGCAGCAGGAGCCACAACACCGACATGGGGACGATCCAGTCTTGATTGCCCGTAGCGACACGGGCTCGCCGCCTCTGCTCGACCAATGCGGAGGCTGCCATGGCCGTTGTGTTGAGTACGTGGCCGAGGCCGAGCTTCTGGAGAGGGGTCAGCGCCCGGCCCGTGAGGCTGCGGAATGCTGGAATGAGGATCCGGTCGAGCAAGGGTAAGAAGACGGCGACGGTGATTTGTGAGGATACGTTGATGGAGCCAGCAGGGACGGTGAAGCCGTGGCCGACGGTGCGGTCCATGGTGAGGGCTTGGAGTACTGTGAGGCTGCCTTGGGCGCCGATGGAGATGCTGAGGAAGACGGAGGAGGTCCAGAGTGGCGCCACCCGGAGGAGCGTTTTGAGGTCTTCGACTTGTTCCACTGTGCACAAGTTCCACTGCTTCGAAACGGAGCCGTCGGCTTCGATGTCTCCTTCGGAGATCATTGCACCTCGGTTTAAGCATCTGCAGCCCAACAGAGTGTTCTCTGAATTAGCAGTTGGTATAGGAGTCTGGCGAAGGTAGGGGAGCACTCAGACGGTTTGGGTCGGACTTAAAAGGTTAATCTGAACAAAATATGATGTCCGATCCGGCCTCGGGTTCAACATATGGCTCAAGATCAAGTCTGGAGGATCGTGTTGGACTCGGATTGGATCGGGTCGGATCCATCGGATTTATCGGGCTCTAATATAATAATTAAAATAATTTTGAAGAAAAATAACATTAAACACATTCAATAGCAATCAAACCTTGATGATTACAAAATACAAACTGAAATAATAATTATGATAGAAAGTTGAAGAGTTTGGGCAGAAAAATTTAGGATTTAAAATTTTTTATGTAAGAAGCACGAATATATATATATATATATATATATATATGCCAGTGATGCGGTGGCGTACCGGTAAGACTGCTGGCACTCGGGGGTGAGGGTGCGGGTTCGAGCCCCCACCTCCCACGGGAAGGGCTGGGTGGCGTTGTCCACGACATCCGGGCCAAGGCTGGCTGGATGGCGTTGTCCACGGACTTTGGTTTAAAAAAATTAATATATATATATATATATATATATATATATATATATATATATATATATATATATATATATATATATAAGTCGGGTTTCGAGTACTTTTGGTAACCCAACACATGAAGTTTACCCGATCGGACTCGAGTTTAACTCGCCCGAGTTGCTATTAGCTGATGTTGCTTTTTGAGCAAAAGCTCAAGTCTCATTCCTCCTTTAGTCCCACATCGGATAAGTGTGTGGACATATGTGTTCTTATATTGCTTTACTCTCTTGTGTTTCATTAAAGTCTTGTGTGGGAGCCCCATGGGCCATACACGCGCGCCGTCGCGGCCCGGTCCGACTCAGTTCGGTTCGGCGCACGTAACGGGTGAGGGTACGTGCCCACATCTGCGGACGCCGAATACCGATTCGATTTCCTTTTCGGGTTCGGGCTGAAACCCAAAAATCTTTTTGTTCTTCATTGATTTTTCTGACCGTTACTATTCATTTAATTTCCGTAACGTTTGGACTGTCCAGGTTCAATGAACCACATGTTTTATATGCTGTAAACATTTTTGTAACGTTCAATTTTAATTGCTTGATTAAATTATTTTAATACTCCTATCCGTTGCACAGCCTCTATATATATCCTGCGTTTTTCTCCTCTCTGTACACATTGAAAATATTCCGTACAAAACCTCTCTCAAATTCTCATCTCCTCCGAAATGCTACTGTTCTTCATTCTTGTTGCTCTGGACAGAACTAAGTCGAGGGTCACTCTCTCTAAGTCGTGTGCGGCAAGGAGATTCCGGTGGAACAGAGATTTTACCAGTAGGAGCGTTCGGATACAGTCTGTACATAGACCCGGTGGCCCATGCGCCTCAGAAGCAAATCCCCGTCTGCGACTTCTGCAAGAGGCCAGGACATCAGGCGAACATCTGCAGGAAGAAACTGGGACACTGCCTAGTTTGTGGGTCTGCCACCCACCAAGTGCGGGACTGCCCCACCGCATTCAACCGGACCGGAGCAACTCAGCAAAGAGCTCCTCTACCCACTCAGCAACAACGTTCGGGCAACATCAGCAGAAGACCGGACGAGCTTTTGCCCTAGTAGTAGACGAGCAAGAACCAGAGCAGGAACCCACCGCTGATGTCATCACAGGTTCCATTTACGTGTTTTTACATCCTGCTCTAGCATTATTTGATTCGGGTGCATCACACAGTTTCATATCATCAAAGTTCATTTCTGCACACCACCTAGATACGGGATTTAGTAAGATGATTAGTAGAGTTATGACCGGTGGTGGACCCATACATATCACCGAGACTTGTAACTGTCCCATAACTATCTCAGGCCATAAATTCTTAACACCCTTACTTGTGATGCCCTTGCCCAACTATGATGTAGTCCTAAGGATGGACTGGTTAAGTGAGCAGCATGCGCTGATAGATTGTCACAGAGGATGTGTAATCTTCAGTCCACCAGGAGAACCGGAGTTTGAAATCTCTCAAGCTTCGGAGGAGATGAAGAGTGTTACCTACTCCTCTATCACCGAAGAACCCGGGTCTCCTCACCCTATCATAGCGGAATTCATGGACGTCTTTCCAGATAGTCTTTCAGGATTACCGCCAGATCGAGGTGTGAAATTCACCATCGACCTAGTATCCGGCTCTTCCCCTATTTCTCGAGGATGCTACAGAGTCAACCCCAAGGAGGCAAAGGAGATGAAGGATGAGATTGACGAACTGAAGGCCCAAAGATTTATCAGAGACGGAGCTTTACCTTGGGGAGCGCCAGTTTTGTTCGTGCCCAAGAATGATGGAACCGTGCGGATGTGCATTGATTACCGGGCGCTGAACAACATCACTATCAAGAACAAGTATCCTCTGCCCCGGATCGATGACCTGTTTGATCAACTGAGTGGAGCTAAGGTATTTTCGAATATTGATCTCAGGTCTGGCTACCATCAAATCAAGGTCAGGAAAGAGGATATTCCAAAGACGACGTTCAACACCAAATATAGACAATATGAATTTTTGGTCATGCCGTTTGGACTGACGAATGCCCCTGCAGTATTCATGAACCTTATGAACAAAGTCTTCCATGAATATCTGGATCAGTTTGTTGTTGTCTTCATCGATGACATTCTGATCTACTCGAAGACTGAAGAAGAGCATGAAGAGCACCTGAGGAAAGTTCTGGAAACTTTAAGGAAGGAGAAGCTCTACGGTAAGCTATCTAAATGTGAATTCTTCTTAGACAAAGTAGATTTTCTTGGCCATGTTGTCACAGGAGAAAGAATTTCGGTGGATCCAATGAAGATAGCTGCTATTGAGAAGTGGACTGCACCAAGTTCAGTTGTAGAAATCAGAAGTTTCTTGGGCTTAGCTGGCTACTACCGGAAGTTTGTAAAGGATTTCTCCAGGATTACTGAGCCGATGACGAAGTTCACTAGGAAGAACGAAGAATTTATTTGGTCTGAAGCTTGCCAGTCAGCATTTGAGGAACTGAAGAAGAGACTTACAACGGTGCCGATACTTGCGCTACCCGCAGGTACCGGCGGTTTCTCAATTTATAGTGATGCTTCCGGTAAGGGATTGGGCTGTGTTCTTCAACAACACGAAAAAGTAATTGCTTACGCATCTAGGCAATTACGGACTCATGAAAAGAACTATCCTACGCATGATTTGTAGCTTGCAGCGGTTATATTTGCATTGAAGTTGTGAAAGCACTACCTTTATGGAGAGAGAGTAAAAATATTTACAGACCACAAAAGTCTTAAATATGTTTTCACTCAGAAGGAGCTGAACATTCGACAGAGACGATGGCTGGAGCTGATGAAGGATTTCGACATCAACCTGCAGTATCATCCGGGTAAGGCTAATGTTGTTGCAGATGCACTTAGTCGATACCCGATGGCAATGTTCTTAACCAAAGAGCGTCATTTACTGGAGGACATGGAAAAACTTGGACTGGAGATTGTACCGTCCGAAGAAGAAATGAAGAAACTGGGAAGAGAAGCCATTGTACCAGGAGCTGATTCATCAATGATGCAGTTGCAAGTGCGTTAAAGTCTAATGGACAGAGTCAAGGAGGCACAATTCCAAGATGATACGCTTGGCAAACTCAGAGATCAAGTGCTGGCAGTAACACTTGAAGGATTATCAATCGCCAGCGACGGAGCACTGAAGCATGGTACGAGACTTTGCGTACCAACTGGCGAACTGAGTAACGAGCTGATGCAAGAAGCGCACCAGTCGCAATATTCTATACATCCAGGAGCCAACAAAATGTATCGGGATATGCGTACTATAGTGTGGTGGTATGGAATGAAGAAGGACGTATCCAGGTATGTAGATAGATGTTTAATTTGTCAATAAGTGAAAGCTAGCAGACAGAGACCAGCAGGACTGTTGCAGCCGCTAGACATCCCGGAGTAGAAATGGGAGCACATAACGATGGACTTTATGTCAGGACTTCCTCGATCCCAAGGAGGAAAGGATGCCATTTGGGTTATCGTGGACCGACTGACGAAGTCAGCCCACTTTATTCCCTTCAAGATGGGTCTATTCACCGAGAAGTTGGCGGCACTGTACATGCGGCACATCTACCGGATTCATGGAGTTCCGGTAAGTATCATGTCTGACAGGGATACCAGATTCACCTCTCACTTCTGGAAGAGCTTGCACGACAGTTTGGGAATGCAACTGAAGTTCAGCACCGTCTACCATCCCCAGACTGACGGACAATCAGAGAGAACAATCTAGACTCTAGAAGACATGCTGAGATCTTACATCTTGGAATTTGGAGGGTCTTGGGAAGACCATTTGCACTCAGTAGAATTCTCCTACAATAACAGCTACCAAGCTAGCATCGGTATGACCCCGTTTGAGGTACTTTAGTCGCACCCCACTTGCTTGGGACGACGTTGGAGAAAGGGTATTGCTTGGATCTGAGATGGTGACCGATGCAGCAGAAAAGGTAAAGATGATTAGGGACAAGCTCAGGATTGTCCAGGACAGACAGAAGCATTGGACAGATAGCAGCCGACGGCCATTGGAGTTTGAAGAAGGTGACAATGTGTTCGTGAAGATCTCCCCTACCAGAGGAACCATCCGTTTCGGCAGAGCAGGAAAGCTAAGCCCCAGGTATATTAGTCCTTTTGAAGTACTGAACATTATTGGAGAAGAGGCTTATCGGGTGGCTCTACCCCCAAGTCTCGAAGGCGTCCACAACGTCTTCCATATTTCGCAGCTGAGACGCTACATCCCGGACCCGAGCCACATCTTGGACCATTCGGAGCTGGAAATTGGACCCAGCCTCACAGTGCCAGAGAAGCCAATGGCGATATTAGACAGAGGAGAAAAGAGGACCAGAAACTCTGTGACGCCGATAGTCAGAGTTATGTGACGGCACAACTCCCTAGGCAAGTCTACCTGGGAGCGAGAAGACAAGATGCAGGAGCAGTATCCGTATCTGTTTGAAACTTGAGGTAACCCCTAACCCTGCCTTTAATTTCGAGGACAAAATTTTCTAAGGAGGGAAGGTTGTGAAACCCGAATTTTTTGGAATTATAAATTGTTGGATTTGTAGCATAATCTAATTATTATTATTATTATTATTATTATTATTATTTATTAGTCGGATTAGGAAAATATTATTTTTAAAATTAATCGTTGGATTTTGATTGTGGCCCTGTCCCCGATCCCGTGTTTGGGGTCCGATCCCGAACTCGAACCGACTTCCGTTTCCTGAACCCAATTTCGTTTCCAGTCCCGAATCCGTCCTTAAATATTTTTATTAAATTATGACTTTAGATATATATATGTAAACCTATATTTTTTTGGAAAAAAAATTATAATAATAAATAAAACACTATTTTTCACTCGGCCAGGACTTGTTCCCACGTTGGACCCTTTCCCCTATTTCACTCCACAACTCTCTCCTCTTCTTACATCTCTTCTCCTCCTCCTTTATTAATCAACTACCACTACTCCCTCTCTCACGAATAAAGCACCAGCACCACTCCCACCATCACATTCTCCATATAACTCATTCCCACTCCCAACACTCTCATTTCCCCTTCTCAAATTTCATCTCCTTCCAAGCTCCTCCAGAACCACCCCCAACCCGCGCCCAGCCGTCCTCGACTCCGGCGCCTCCACCCGAGCGCCGCCCTGCCTCCTGCTGGCGCCCCTCCGGTGCCTTCCGCCTGCGCGCGCCCCGAGGCCGCGCCCCGTCCAGCCGCGCCCTACCTTTCGCCCGGCCATCTCCAGCACCTGGCGACCCTCCCGAGGCCGCTCGACCCCCCTGCGCGTCGTTCGACCCCGAGCGCGCACCCCGACGGCCAGATCCACCCGCGCCAGCCCTTTCCGACGACCCCCGGCACCTCCGACCCGAGGCCAGAGCCCGCCTGCCCGTATCTTCCGAGACCAGCGCCTCCGCAGCGTGCTGTTCCCGAGGCCAGCGCCTTCCGTCGGCCGCTTTCCTCGACGACCCCTGCGTGCTGTTCCGCGCCACCTCCTGTGCGCCGGATCCCAGCACTCCGGCGACTCCGTGCCCATCTGGCCAGCACTGTCCGCTGTTCGGACGCTGTCCAGCGCGTTCCTTGCGGCCCGGTCCGCTGTCTGCACCTCCTGTGCGTTTTTTCGAGTTGGTTTCCCGTTGTCCGCGGAATTCTTTCTTCTAATATTTGCATCTGACAGCTTTAGCCGAGCGATTGAGGTATAACTTCGTGTCCCCGTGTCCCTCATGTAGATAGTCTATGATGACGCGGTCCCAATCCCGTTCTGGGATTCGGTATTTTGAATATGGTTGCTTTTGGGTGATACGTAGAGTATCGATTACGTCGCGGCGTATTTTCTATTTTGGTTATATTTGTGTTGTGGTTGATTTGGGTTGAATATTCATTTTGAGTTGGAAATGTGTGATCCCTGGTTTGGGATATTTAAATGGTGTTGTGGTTGGCATCCTCCCAGGATTGGGTTGTCCCAGTTACAGAGGAGGTGCTGCCGAAATTTTCGGAAAGGTTTCAAAATAAAAGTATTTAATTAAATTTAGTAAATTGGTAAATAAATTCTATTTTCAAATCCGGTCTTTGCAAACAATTTATAAAATTGGTTTTGTCGGCTTTAAATACGGATTTTGTGAGTTTCGTATCCCCGTTAGGCGACGACCGTATCGGTCGAATGAGCCTCGGCGAAACGCAAAGGGTCACCTGTACGTTGAGGCGTTAGCCAGCAACACGAGATTGCACGACCAAGTCTGAGACTCTTTAGTTTTTATTTTTATTATAATTTATTTTAGAACTGGTACTGCTTTTAGTATTTATGGTGCAGGGCCTCGGCCTACTGTTTGGACCGTTCGCGGCACTCAGAGCTCGCCTTAGGATTATTTAATTTATGTAAATAATTTGTAAGGGCATAAGTCCAGTTTTTTCTTTATTTCTCTGTGACCATGTATTGTGTAGCGTAGTTTTTATTATTTTCTGGAATGTTGGTTTTCGCCGTTAAACGTGTAGAATATAAATGGATATATATTTTATAAAGAAATTAATAAGTTTTCATAATAAATAATCTATTAAATTAGCAATTCACATATTTTCTCATTTAAAAGAAAAAGCCTAGTTTTATATATATTATAAAATACAAGTTTTGTCAATTTAACCGGTAATTGCTATTTTTCCTAATTAATCAGTAACCGACTTATTTAACTAAAATGATAACGAACGTAGATTGCGACGTTAGACAATTTTTGGTAGATTAATTAATAACTTAAAACCTGACTAGGGTCTACTTCTAGAGATTGTAACTAGCACACCAAGAATGGTTTCATTATGGTTCTAAGTCAAGGTTCTCAACTGTAGGATCTCGGAGACGAACTTGACTTCCTCCTCGGTACCGACTTTCCCGATCCAGTCAATTAACAGAGGCAAGTTACAGTTATGTTTTCTTGTATTTTATTTAGTAATTGTCAAGCTGCATGTTAAACCACATTGCTACATGGAACCCTCTCCTAGGGTTCAAATATTGATTGATATTGATTGTGGGGATTGGGGGAATAGTATAACGTTTATGGCCAATACCCCTCATATTGCATAATTGTGAGATCTTACCCCTCTTACACACGAGGATAAGCTGTATCGCGTCGCTAGGATGCTATTGTACAACCCAAGCCGGTCATAGACGTTTACACATTCAAATCCATTATTACTTGAAATATGAGATACATATTCGTACTTGCTCCTTCCTGACTGGAGACCCACATTTTTAGGTGACATTGAGGAAGCTGAGCTATTGTACAATAGCTACTATGACCCGGTATTGTACCCTGTGGTGTTGCCAGAGTTTCCCTTGGAGGACACAGGACCTAAGGCCGAAGAGCCGACCGTCTAGCTAGTTGTTTCCAGTTTTCTAGTTTTATTGTTTTGGAGTTTGTTAATTTTGAATTCAGTTCTTTATTTCAGTTCTTCTATTTCCAGTTGTACTTTTCAGTTGTTGAATAAAAAGTTTTAAAATTTTCGTATATTCAACTTGTGACAAATATATAGATGTTGTTATGAATACCTGCATATATAACAACTTACTGCCGCCGTCTCACAACGGTGCAGGCTGGGCATGATCCGGTTCGACCCAATAATTTGCGATTGGGTCGTGACATGTTCGTTTGGACTGTCCAGGTTCAATGAACCACATGTTTATGTGCTGTAAACATTTTTGTAACGTTCAATTTTAATTGCCTGATTAAATTATTTTAATACTCCTATCCGTAATACAGCCTCTATATATATCCTGCATTTTTCTCCTCTCTGTACACACTGAAAATATTCCGTACAAAACCTCTCTCAAATTCTTATCTCCTCCGAAATGCTACTGTTCTTTATTCTTGTTGCTCTGGACAGAACTAAGTCGAGGGTCACTCTCTCTAAGTCGTGTGCGGCAAGGAGATTCCGGTGGAACGGAGATTTTACTAGTAGGAGCGTTCGGATACAGTCTGTACATAGACTCGGGCTAACTATTAGGGCAGTGCTACGTGCACGACTTCCCTGAAGGTCAGTAACATTTACATATTTTATTTTGTTTGCAAAAATTTTAAGCGTAGAATATTAAAAAAATTCTAACGATCTAAGAGTTATTCCCTTACTGTTAGTACTGTTAACATATATATATAAATATATCTTTCTTTACTGCAAACCAAATATATATAGACAACTTGCTTACTGTTAGTTCTGTAAGCATCTTTGTAAGCAAGTTTGCTTACTGCTAGCATCTTTGCTTTGTAAGCATCTTTGCCAACACTTTTAATTTTAACTGTCAAAAGTTTAGATCCCGCTTTCTGGCCAAAGATTGTTCAAAAAATTTGTATCCGTTAAATTTTTGTCTTTTAACATATGTTTATCGTGAACAAACTTTCTGTTACCATGTATCTCTTAACATATATAAAGTTGCTACTGTTACAAACTTAGGGACTGTTTGGATAGATGTAACTCTTTGAAAGTGTAAAAGTGGCACTTGCAGCAAGTTGAGTTTCCGTGGACTTGCAGCAAGTGGCACTTTTCAAAATGTGTTTGGATGAAGTGCTTTTTGTCTGGTGAAAGTGGAAGAAAAATGAGTTCGTTGTTTGGATGGTTTTTAAAAGTGAAGAAAAATGAGTTCGGTTGTTTGGATGGGAACAAAATTGTTGACTTTGTTATTATTATTATTATTATTATTATTATTATTATAAAACACATGAGACTTATTTTTTTATTACTCCACAGCAACCACCAAACCCACTCTCCTCTCAAACTCTTTTGTCTTCTTCTCCAATTTTTTTTGGGAAGAACAGCAGCAAGAAGCTGTCAGTGGCTTCGAGTCCCTCCTCCCCTCGAATCCCTTCTGTCTCTCCCTTGACCGCGAGTCCCTCCTCCCCCCGAGTCCCTCCCGCCTCTCCCTCGGCCTCGACCGCGAGTCCCTCCTCCCCCCGAGTCCCTCCCGCCTCTCACTCGGCCTCGACCGCGGACTCCAAGAACTCCTCCTCCCTCGACCGCGAGTCCCTTCCGCCTCTCCTTCGGCCTCGACCGCGGACACCAAGAGCTCCTCCTCCGTCGTTGAAGTGGCACTGTTGCTCGATAAGGTGCTGGAGCCGAGGAGGAAGGTGGAATGGACGGTTGGTTTGTGGGTTAATCTGGAGAGAGAGGGAGAGAGAGAGAGAGAGAGAGCTCTCCACTTTCCACACACTTGTGCTGGTTTTTTGATGCAAGTGGGAATGATAAAAAAAGTAGGGAGTAGCAACTCTGCTATGTCAGAATTCTTCACTTACGTTGCAGTTGTAAGATGCAACCAAACACTGAAACTGTATTAATCATCCACCAGTTACAGCAGAAAGTGGCAATTACAGCACACTTTCTGCCATCCAAACATGCCCTTATAGGTGCATTGTCATAATATAGTAAACTTGCTACTGTTAATAATCTTTTGTCTCCACAAAAATTATTATTAGTGAATATTTTTTAACTAACTATTGGTATATCCTAAAAAAAAAACTATTGGTAGATATTGGTTAACAAAAATCATACATTTTTTTATTGTTACATTATTTCTTTACAATATTCCTTTACAATATCTCTTTAAAAGTTTGTATTGTTAACAAACATCATATATTTTGGTATTGTGAACAATATTTCTTTAGCACATTGTGTTAGCATTTTTTGTCAATACTATTTGAGTCTCAATATTTCAATTTAGGCTAAATCAAACAATTAATTGATCTAGTAAATTTTTTTTTATTTTTAAAGTTCTAAAGTAGAGAGTTGTTTGGGAACAAGCCGAAAGGGTACTTCTGTCAACAAAGAAAAAAATTGTCTAAGCGACCGGTACTAAAGTGTTCCTAGTGAACCTCTGCTTGCTGGAACCCTGCCCCTACAGCTAACACAACCTTATCAAAACTTGAAAAACTAAAAATTTTAAACATCTATTGCTAAAATTATTGAATTGTTAATTTTTAGCTTAAGCCATCTTATTGAGTAAATATAAATTTTTACAGACTTTAGAAAGATGTTTGCCAAGGAAGAAACCTACTATGTAAAGCCCTCTAAGTTCAATGTGACCTATTTCAAGAGGTTGCAGAGCCAGACGAAATTTTGGCTTACCACTTTAGGATTAATTTTTGTTATTGATGGGTCCACATCCATCACAAATAATTCTGATGAGACTGAGTCTGACGTAGGGGTATCCAAGTCCTCTTCATCTACCAAACCTAAGACCCCTAAGGAAATAGACTACCACTGTTTTCACATAATCTTAAATGCTATGTGTGAGTCTCTCTATGACATTTTTTGAATATAAAAGCGCTAAAGAATTCTGGGATGCTTTGGAAGATGAATATGGTTGTGATGATGCTGGAATTGATAGATTCAATTCCTCCACATTCAACAGATATGTCATGGTAGATAACAAACCTATCAATGACGAAATTCATGAATTTCAAGAACACCTTAGGCATGTTTAAGCCAAGGGAACATTCTTTTCTACTGAGCACAAAACATGATGCTTGATAGACAAACTTCCTCCTTCTTGGTCTAATATGGCAAAGGATCTCCTCCATCTACAAGGAACTATTACATACCCTCAAACTCTAAAGAGACTCAGAATAGAAGAAGAGTATAAGTTAAAGCCCAAAGCTAGGTCTAGTGTCATAGCTAGGGTAAATCTTGTAGAAAGCCATGGCAAACCCAAGAGTAATCACCATCTCAAACCCAAGAAAAAATCCTGAAAAAAGAAGCAGAGTTTTCAACAAAATCACCAAAACCCTCAACACCAGCAACCTAGAAACTTTGGTCAGACTCAAGATCAAAGAAGATTTTATTTTGTGTGTGGTAGAACAAACCATACGGCCATCAATTGCTTCCAAAGGAAGAAAGAACCTGTCAAAATCTCCTTTAAAGGGAAAGACAAGCCAGAGGCTAACATGATTTTGAATGGGTCTTCCAGATCCTTCAGGTCTGTAAGTTATCAACTTATAGTAAACATTTCTTACCATTCTGATGATTGGTGATTGAATTCTGGAGCTAATGTTCATGTTTTATTTGATCGCTCCTGTTTTCAACCTATCAGGAATCAGGTGGAGGAGGCATGACTCTAGGAGATGGCTCAACGGCACAGATCGTAGGAAGAGAAAGTGAAGATGACATCAGAAAAAATTCTACCTCTTTATGATGTGCTTCATGTGCCGTCGGTTAGGAGAAACCTAGTTAGTTGATCCATTCTTGTAGCCTCAGGATTCAAAATTGTAATGGAGCCCAATAAAGTAATTTTTTCTAAGAATGAACTTTTTATGGGAAAATGATTTGTAAAAGATGGACTTTTTATTTTAAGTACTATGAATAAAATTTCAAATCCTTCAATAAAATTTCAAATCCTTCGCTGGTTGTTGCTAATGTTGAATCCTCAAATATTTGGCATGGCAGACTAGGTCATGTGAATTTAAGATCCATTAAAAGAATAATGAACTTAGATCTTCTCCCTAAGACTCCTATAGATGATGAACACAAATGTGAGATTTGTATTCAAGTCAAACACACAAGATTGTCTTTCAAATCTGTCCATAGGGATTCTGAACTCCTAGAACTTATCCATAATAATGTTTGTGATTCCAATATGGTCTTAACCCGAGGCGGTAGGAAATGTCATGCCCCGATTCCATAGAATCGATAGTCGAACCCCGGGCGTGATGCCGTGAGAACCTAAATTGCGCTCGCACAAGGCATAGTCATAAGGTTATCCAAGACACAACAACAAGAGAATGCGCAGAGTAAATTGAACACACATTATAAAGAAGGAAACTTAAGCTTTATTGATAATGAACATCATTTTACAGACTCGATACAAGGGCGCCGCACGTAATTTTTACAAACTGACTCCATTACAAAATGGACGTCGATGAGATAGCCATTTCATACATTTCATCCATTGATTATACAACCAGCATTACAAAACCACCGGGGATGGTGGGAAGTCGCTCCATCTGTCTTCTAATCTTCAACAACAGAGTCTTTAAAAGAGATTGGATCTAAGCTTCGTCCGCAGGGACGAAGCTTCAAAACACACGAGCGTTGCCTCCCTTCACGCGACACGCTCCTCCCAATTTATCGCACCTGTAGAGAGAGCAAGAATCAGTACAATCAACATATACTGGCGAGTGGCTAATTAATTTTCAGGCTCTCATTTGGTTCAAGAATTTAGACAAAAATTATACGACTTGCTTTTAGTGATCTTTCTAGCCATCCTAGATATTTTCATACGAAGCATTTTGATGAAACGTAAATCAAGTAAGTTACACCAGAATTTTCTTCGGCAGAACGCGCCGTGCAACATAAAACTTACCATCACCTTCCTTGTTAGTTGATAACAATTTATATCAAATGTTTAACGTGGAGGTCACTGGCATTAACTAGCCATCCTGGACATAGCCTGGTAAATGAGACCCTTGCAACAAAAGTAGCAAGCTCCGATGCAAGTTCCCGTGTTACCGATTGCCTATTACCCAGCTCGATTATAACTTGTTTCTTCCTAGGCCGAGTCGGTCCCGTGGCCCCGGGTTGCCGCTCGAAGAAACCATCGCCTTTGTCGACAAGTTGTCCATGACCGTGATAAGTTAATAAGGTATATTTTAGGGTATCGTTGGGCTCGTTATGTAATCGATCCATTTACTTGGTTGTTTTGCAGGCCTGAAATAATTCTCTCTTTTCTACACATCTCATCTTTTCTCTTATAGAACATAGGACTTGTATTTTTCAAGCGAATCATTCAAATTTGATATCATTATCCGAGTTCTCATTTTGAAATAGAGGGTCGAGACGAAGGAGGTCAGCCACTCACCTTAGTATTTACTTGAGGCGAGAAACTGGTTGGCCGCGCTAGACGTTGCCTACGCGATCACCTGAAATCGCACAAGCAACTGATTAGAACATTGTGTTATTCAAGGAAATTTGATACGAATGCGAAGTTCGAAACGCAAGCCATAAAAACCATCAAAAACATTCACGAAAACGCATTCAGAAAATCAAAGCCAAAGAAGCAATTTCAGAATAGAAAAACAGAGCAACGGGAGGGTCTCTCCCGACTCAGTCGCAGAGTCTATCCTCGAGGCGAAACCCGCTGAATATGGGACTTGGTTCTGAAGAAACCACTAATAACGGGGAATGGATCTTAATTCAACCGTTCCCGTTCGACCGATTATATCGATCCCGACCTATCGGTCCCGACCGAATCGATAGCGACAGTGTTCCTTTCTCGCGCACCCCGTGGACGAAAAATGGGGCACGATGTAGGGACGGGACACTACACCATAACCAACTAAGAAAAAGTTTCATCCTCGAAACTTAAGAATAAAATCTTCCTCTATGAAAATATTGAAGAAAACTATTCCTTCATCTCTGACTCGAGTTCCCATGTCGACTCTTCTGCCGAATGGTTCCTCCAAAGTACGCGAACGAGAGGGATTACCCGATTTCAAAGTAGTTTATCCTTATGCTATAGTATTTGCACTGGCTCTTCCGTATATGATAAGTTCGCCTTCAGATTCAGCTGACCAAAATCTACCACATGGTTCAGATCATGTACGTACTTCCGCAACTGATATACGTGGAAGACATCATGTACATCCGAAAGCGCCGGTGGCAAAGCAATTTTATAAGCTACTGGGGCGACTCGCTTCAATATTTCGAAAGGGCCTACAAATCTTGGACTCAATTTTCCCTTCACACCGAATCTGGTAACTCCTCGTATGGGCGTCACCTTCAGGAACACGTGATCGCCCTGCAGGAACTCAAGTGGTCTTCGATGGGTGTCGACATAGCTCTATTGTCGACTCTGTACAATCTTCAGTCTTTCCCGAATTAGCTTGACCTTTTCCATAGTCCGTTCCACCAGCTCCGGGCCGAGTATCTTTCTTCGACTTCATCCCAGCAAATGGGCGATCTACACTTCCGGCCGTACAAAGCTTCATACGGCGCCATTTGGATGCTGGACTGGTAGCTATTGTTATATGCAAATTCTGCCAACGGTAGATGGACATCCCAGCTTGACTTTAAGTCGATCGCACAAAGTCGTAACATATCTTCGAGGATCTGATTCACCCGTTCTGTTTGGCCGTCGGTCTGAGGATGATAAGCTGAGCTGAACTGCAACTTGGTCCCCATAGCTGACTGAAGACTACCCCAGAAGCGTGGCAAGAACCGTCCATCCCGATCCGAGATGACAGATACTAGTACCCCGTACAGCCGAACGATTTCGTCAAGGTACATCTGAGCAAGGCGGTCGACGCTCCAAGTAACTTTAATGGCTATAAAGTACGCTGACTTGGTTAGTCGATCGACGATAACCCAGATGGTGTCGTTCTTCCGTGGTGTCCTTGGCAGGCCAACAATAAAGTCTATAGTGACATGATCCCATTTCCACTCTGGAATAGCAAGGTTCTGCATCTCCCCACCCGGTCTCTGATGCTTAGCTTTCACCTACTGACAGGCCATGCATTGTGACACGTAGAGCGCCACATCTCTCTTCATCCCCTGCTACCAGAAGGTCGTACGGAGGTCCTTATACATCTTGGTACTGCCTGGATGCAAGTTATATTTTGCATAATGCGCCTCCGTCAATATTTTCTTTTGTAGTTCTGAATCATCCGTAACACATAGTCGGTCATTCAATCTCAGCACGCTAGTCTTATATTTCGTAAAGTCGGTCGCACTACCTGTTGAAACTCTCTCGTACATTTTCTTCAGGTACGGATCATCCTTCTGAGTGGTCTTGATCTTTTCCAGCAAACTCGGCTCTAATTGTTGTTGCGCCAACCGTATATCCCTGAATCGTACCCGGAGGTCGATACCCATTTCTTCTAGATCCTATAGTAGTCTGCGGTTGATGGATAGCGAGGCAAGATATTTTTGACTCAGAGCGTCCGCCACAATATTTTCCTTATCCGGAGTGTAGTCGATCGTCAAGTCATAGTCTTTGATCAGTTTGAGCCAACGCCTCTGTCGTAAGTTTAATTCCTTCTGGGTGAAGAGATACTTGAGGCTCTTATGGTCGGTATAGATCGCGCACGCCATGCCATATATATAGTGATGCCATAATTTCAATGCGAACACAATCGTCGCTAACTCCAAGTCGTGCGTAGGATAGTTCTTCTCGTGCGGCTTCAACTGTCTAGAGGCGAAAGATATCACCTTGTCTCGCTTCATGAGCACACATCCCAATCCCAGGCCTGAAGCATCGCTGAATATCTGAAAATCCTCTGGCCCATCCGAAAGTGTGAGTATAGGGGCCAAAATTAGTCGCTATTTTAGCTCCTGGAAGGAAGCTTCACAGTCATCCGACCACTCATACACGACTCCCTTTTAAGTGAGGCGAGTCAATGGCGATGCAATCTTCGTGAAGACTTTTACGAAGCGTCGATAGTATCCCGCCAAACCAAGAAAGCTTCGAATCTCACTAGCAGACGTAGGCCGCTTCCATTCAGCAACAGCTTCCACTTTCTTTGGATCGACTACAATTCCTTCGAACAAAATGATGTGACCAAGAAAGGATACGCTGCTCAGCCAAAATTTGTACTTACTCTGTTTTACATACAACTGATTCTCTCGAAGTGTCTGGAGCACGGTCCGCGGATGTTCTGCATGTTGCGCCCTGTCCTTCGAGTAGACGAAAATATCGTCAATAAATACTACCACAAATTTATCAAAAAAGGGTCGAAATACCCGATTCATCAGATCCATGAAGGCGACAGGGGCGTTCGTCAGGCCGAATGGCATCACCAGGAACTCGTAGTGGCCGTACCGAGTACAAAAGGCTGACTTTTGTACGTCGTCTGACTTGATCTTGAGTTGATGATAGCCTGAGCGGAGATCAATCTTCGAAAATACTGAGGCACCTTGTAACTGATCGAATAAGTCGTCTATGCGGGGCAATGGATACTTGTTCCGGATGGTGGCCTTATTCAGCTCCCGGTAATCGACGCATGGACCCATCCTTTTTCTTCACGAACAACACGGGCGCTCCCCACGATGAAATACTAGGCCAAATAAACCCTCTGTCGAGCAACTCTTATAACTGGACCTTGAGCTCCTTTAGCTCGGTGGGGGCCATTCTGTACGGGGCCTTGGAAATCGGTCGAGTATTGGGGAATGTATCGATGTTGAACTCGATTTTTCGGTCGGAGGACATGTCGGGTAGCTCGTCCGGGAACACATCAGAGAATTCTGCCACAATGTCGGTCAGACCCGCATTTGCACCATCCTGTTGCGTGTCTCGAACGAACGCCAAATAGCCTTCGCACCCAGAATGTAGCATCCTCCGAGCAGAAATTGTCGAGATCAACATGTAGGTCGACGATGCCTCACCACACGAAAAGCAAAATTTAGGCACTCCTAGTATACGAAAGGTGACCATCTTTCTGGTGCAGTCGATGGTTGCATTACGCGACCCGAGCCAATCCATTCCCAGAATGATATCATAGTCCTTCATGTCTAGAACTATCACGTCAAGACCGATCTTTTGACCGCCGGTACAGATAATCCCGTCATCGCAGGCTAAATACGTGAGTAGTGGTGTGCCCGAAGGTGTACTTATGCTAAGGTCGAGATCTAATGCTATTATAGAAAATTTGTGCTCGACGACAAAGTCCATCGATATAAAACTATGCTAAGCGCCTGAATCAAATAGTACACGAGCAGGCACATTATTAAAATTTAGTATACATGTCACGATCGTATCTGATGCAAGCACCTCATATCGAGTCATGGCGTAGACGCGGACCTGGGCATTGGGGCGACGGTCTTGGCCATTTTGCGGTACGGGTTGATGGGCTCAAGGCGCTGGACCATGATTCCCTGGACGGTGCTTTTGGGGCGCCATTGGATTCGGCCTTCTGGTCGGACAATTAGCATGAACGTGGCCCATCTTGCCATAGTTCCAGCATCCACCCTCTGGTATCCGATAGTTGTTGATAGTGTGACCGATATGGTGACATCAGTTACAGTAAGATCGTGGATCACGCCCTTGATATCCGTATTTTTGTCTATTGTTTGGACGCTTGGTCACATTGTTTCCTTCCACGTGGCTAGGGCGTTTGTGATTGTATGTATGCACAGCGCCGGCAGCACCTGGAGGGTATTGACGTTCAAGGCAGAGGGCATAGTTGAGAGACTCCTCCATCGTTTTGTATTGCGGAACAGACACGTGGATGTAAATAGATGGTCATAGACCCACTTCGAACCGTCGAGCACGACTCTCCGTAGAGGGCAGGAATTCTCCAGCAAATTTGGCTAGCTTGTTGAACTCTGCTGCATACTACCGCACTGTCATATTCTCTTGCCTTAGATACATAAATTTATTTTTCTTCTCTTGTCGAACGACTGCAGGGAGGTACTCGATCTTGAACGCCTCTCGGAAGGTGGCCTAAGAAATTGCCGTTGTCTCGTCGTCGCGTCTGATCACTCGCTTTTGTACGGCACACCAGTCATGTGCGTTCAAGGAGTAGAAGTTGAGCGCATGCAACTTTCTTGGACTCATCGACGCCCAGAAGCTCGAACCGGTCTTCCACTCTCCAACCAATCGATCGCCAAAGAAGAGTCTTCAGTACTGCAGAAGGAAGTGCAAAAACTTCTGTTGAATTTTGACACCTCAAAGTTAGAACTTCTCGGTGCTGCAGGTAGAGGCTCGGGTACCTCCGGTTTGACTTTACTTTGTCTGGCCGTAGGCTCGGTTATGGCATGGGTGGTCGCTGAGTTGTTGTTGGCCACAACTATCTAAACGATCTGCTGAAGAGTATCGAGCTGCTTCTGCTGCAACTTGAATTGTGCATCGAATCGGGCCTCGAACTGAGTCTGGCGTGCCTCCGTCTGCCGTCGATGTTGCTCATTCTGTCGCTGATTCTCCTCAGCTTGTCGTTGTTGCGCTTCCAGCATACGCAACATCTGTTCCATGGCATCGTTAGAGGATCCGGGCCTCGAGTTACCCGAGCCGCTCGAAGCACTTTCTTTGTTCGCCGCCACGTTCACCGCCGTGTCTTCTGGGATTTTTGAAGGCAAAAATACATTGGTAACAAAACTTATTACGGACTCACTCATATGGAATGACATATCTCATCGACACGAGACCAACGATTTTAAGACTAAAAACTCGACACTGGAGGCCGAGGACGTAAAGTCGTGCTCTGATACCATTATGTCACGCCCCGATTTCGTAGAATCGATAGTCGTCCCCCGGACGTGATGCCGTGCGAACCTAAATTGCGCTCGCACAAGGCATAGTCATAAGGTTATCCGAAACACAACAAGAGAATGCGCAGAGTAAATTGAACACACATTATAAAGAAGGAAACTTAAGCTTTATATAATAAAAAAGATTTTACAGACTCGATACAAGGACGCCGCACGGACTTTTTACAAAATGGCTCCATTACAAAATGAACGTCGATGAGATAGCCATTTCATACATTTCATCCATTGATTATACAACCAGCATTATAAAACCACCTGGGATGGTGGAAAGTCACTCCATCTGTCTTCTGATCTTCAACAACGGAGTCTTTAAAAAGATTGGTTCTAAGCTTCGACCGCTCAGACGAAGCTTCAAAATACACGAGCGTTGCCTCCCTTCACGCGGCACGCTCCTTCCGATTTATCGCACCTGTAGAGAGTGCGAGGATCAGTAGAATCAACATGTACTGGCGAGTGGCTAATTAATTTCCAGGCCCTCATTTGGTTCAAGAATTTAGATAAAAATTATACAACTTGTTTTTAGTGATCTTTCTAGCCATCCTAGATATTTTCATACGAAGCATTTTGACGAAACATAAACCAAGTAAGTTACACCAGAATTTCCCTCGACAGAGCGTGCCGTACAACATAAAACTTACCATCACCTTCCCTGTTAGTTGATAACAATTTATATTAAATATTTAACGTGGAGGTCACTGGCATTAACTAGCTATCCTGGACATAGCCTTGTAAACGGGACCCTTGTAACGCAAGTAGCGAGCTCCGATGCAAGTTCCCGTGTTACTGATTGTCTATTACCCAGCTCGGCTATAACTTGTTTCTTCCTAGGCCGAGTTGATCCCGTGGCCCCGAGTTGCCGCTCGAAGAAACCATCGCCCTTGTCGACAAGTTGTCCATGACCGTGATAAGTTAACAAGTTATATTTTAGGGTATCGTTGGGCTCGTTATGTAATCGATCCATTTACTTGGTTATTTTGCAGGCCTAAAATAATTCTATCTCTTTTCTACACATCTTATCTGTTCTCTTCTAGAACATAGGACTTGTATTTTTCAAGCGAATCATTCAAATTCGATATCATTACCCGAGTTCTCATTTTGAAATAGCGGGTCGAGACGAAGGAGGTCAGCCACTCATCTTAGTATTTACTTGAGGCGAGAAACTGGTTGGCCGCACTAGACGTTGCCTACGCGATCTCCTGAAATTGCACAAGCAACTGATTAGAATACTGTGTTATTCAAGAAAATTCGATATGAATGCTCGAAACGTAAGCCATGAAAACCATCAAAAATATTCACGAAAACGCATTCAGAAAACCAAAGCCAAAAAAGCAATTGCGACATGAAAAACAGAGCAACATAAGGTCTCTCCCGACTCAGCCGCAGAGTCTATCCTCGAGGCGCAACCCGCTGAATATGGGACTTGGTTCCGAAGAATCAACTCCATAACGGGGAATGGATCTTAATTCAACCGTTCCCGTTCGACCGATTCGATCGATCCCGACCTATCGGTCCCGACCGAATCGATAGTGACAGTGTTCCTTTCTCGTGCACCCCGTGGACTGGAAACGGGGTACGATGTAGGGACGGGGCGCTACAGGAAATACTTTGTCACATTTATAGATGACCACTTAAAGTATTGTTTCACCTACCTTCTTAAGACCAAAGATAAAGTTCTAGACAGATTTAAGGTCTATAAGTCTGAAGCTGAGAACTAATTAGATAGAAAAATTAAGATTCTTAGATCTGATCGTGGTGGAGAGTATAACTCAAATAAAATGACTAATTTCTGTGAAGAATATAGAATTATTCATGAGGTAACTGCTCCTTATTCACCGCAGTCCAACGGAGTTGCTGAAAGGAAGAATCACACTCTGTTAGACATGGTAAATGCCATGTTTCTCAGCTCAGGTGCCCTTGATAATCTTTGGGGAGAAGCCTTATTGTCATCCTGTTATATCCTTAATATGATACCCAGTGAGACTAATGATAAGACACCTTATGAGTTATAAAAAGATCGAACCCCTAGGATCAATTACCTCAAAGTTTGAGGATGTCTAGCTAAGGTTGGAATTCCTGAACCCAAAAAAAGGAAGATAGGGCCTAAGACTGTAGATGTTGTGTTCATAGGATATGTCCTAGATAGTAATGCCAACAGATTTCTTGTAACCTATTCTGAAGTAAATGAAATTTCTAATAAGACAATCATAGAAGCTAGAGATGCAGTTTACTTTGAGAATATTTTTTCCTTTAAGGATAGAATCTCATCATCTTCCTCCAACCCTTCTTTTACTCCATCTACTAGTTCTCCTGTTCAAATACCAAGTTCTCAACCAGAACAAGATACATAACCTAGAAGAAGTAAAAGAGAAAGGATTGAAAACAATTTAGGAGAAGGATTCTTCACTTTTTTGATAAAGGGTGATCCCTCAACTTATGAAGAAGCCATATCTTCTCCTGATGTCCCTTTCTGGAAAGAAGATATTAACAATGAGTACAACTCCATTATGGAGAATAATACTTGGTTTTTAGCAAACCTACCTTTAGGTAGTAAACCCATAGGTTGTAAGTGAATTTTTAAAAAGAAACTTAGAGCCGATGGTACTATAGAAAAATACAAGGCTAGATTAGTAGCCAAAGGTTTCACCTAGAAAAAAGGATTAGAATATTTTGACACCTACTCTCCTGTAGCTAGGATCACTTCTATTAAAATCCTCCTAGCTTCAGCTTCCATTCATGATATGCTGATCCATCAAACAGATGTAAAGACAACATTTATAAATGGAGATTTAGAGGAATAAATATATATGGAGTAACATGAAGATTTCATTATCAAGGTCAAGAAAAGAATGTTTGTAGATTAGTAAAATCACTTTATGGCCTAAAAAAGCTCCCAAACAATGGCACAACAAATTTGACAAAGTCATCTTAGAGTTTGGTTTTGTACCCAATGAATATGACAAATGTTTGTATTCTAAAAATACAAATAAAAGTTGTGTTATCTTATGCTTGTATGTTGATGATATCCTTATTCTAGGTCTTCACTAGAATTGATAAATAACACTAAGAATTATTTATCTAACCAGTTTGATATGAAAGACCTAAGTGAAGCAAAGCTAATCCTAGGAATGCAAGTATGCAAATACAAAGAGGCTATACTCTATCCTTAGCACATTCAATTGAGAAAATGCTAAGAAAGTTTGAGTATTTTGACAAAAAATCTGCCCTTACACCTTATGACATTAATGTTGTTCTCAAGAAGAATGAAGGGTCACTTATAGAGTAACATAGATATTCACAGATGATTGGGTCCCTTATGTACATAACACATAGGACCAGACCCGATATTGCATTTGCTATTGGGAGACTAAGTAGATACACTAGTAACCCAAACCAATCACATTGAACTGTATTGGACAGAGTATTTAGATATCTTAAGGGTATTCTAGATTATAAACTTCAATGTACTAGACACCCTGACAAATTGGGTAATTGATTCACATGATATAAAATCTACTACTAGATATGTTTTTACCCTAGCAGGAGCTGCAATCTCCTGGGGATCATGTAAACAAACTATCATAGCCAGAAGTACAATAGATTCTAAAATGATAGCTTTGGACACTACCTGTACAGAAGCCGAATGGCTTAAAAAATTTATTATGCATATACATGTTTCTGTTCATCTTGTTCCTACAATTTCTATAAATTATGATAATAAATCTGTTATAGAACTACTAAAGCATGATTCTGTGAATGCTAATATGAACAGGCACCTGCAGCTGTGCTTCAAGTTAATAAAGAGCCTATTGGATAAATATATGGTTCTTGACTATATAAAGTCAGAAAAGAACCTTGCAAACCACTTGACGAAGGGTCTGTCTAGGACATTGATCCCAGAATCATCGAGGGGGATGGGGTTAAGCTCATAGTTTAGTCACCAGCAGTAGTAACCCAACCGAGTCTGATTGGAGATCCCAAGAAGCCGGTTCAATGGGTAGAAACAATCTAGACTAGGTGACTATTATAGAACACTGACCTTGAGATTAAATTCTCTTAAAATAAAAGCCGAAGTGGCTGTACATGTGTACATTGATATCCCATCTCTATGGTGTCAGTGTTCCTTGTGTGATTAAACTCTTAGTAAGTCCAAGCATGACATGTAATGTTGATTCCTATCACCAACCCTTGAGAACTTACCAATATGAGAGGTCGTGAAGGCTGCGACTATAGAACAGGACGATCCTCGACAACTCTCATGCATGTGTAAAAGTGTGCATGGTCAATCAAACGTGCCACCCGATAGACCTGAGTACCTCTAGTGTACTATGTGTGCTATTCTCTAAATCTGGTTCAAGAAAATTGATTCAAGGCGTAGTCCATCAAGCCCTTCTTCAGACAAAGACAGTAGTCACTACATGAGATTCAAGGCTATAGTCCATCTCATTTATGCATAGTATACAACTGCCTAAAAATTCTCTTATTCTTTTCTTTATTTTTCTTTTCCTTCATTACTTTGGAACTTGACCTTTTTTTTGGGGGGGGGGGGGATTGTTAGCTGCTATTGCTGTTTCAGCAAAAGCTCAAGTCCCATTCCTCCTTTAGTCCCACATCGGATAAGTGTGTGGACATATGTGTGCTTATATTGCTTTACTCTCTTGTGCTTCATTAGAGTCTTGTGTGGGAGACCCATGGGCCACACGTGCGCGCTACCGTCGCCGCCCGGCCTGGCTCGGCTCGATTCGATTCGGCGTGCGTAACGGGTGCGGGTACGTGCCCACATCTGTAGTGTCGAATGCCGATTCGATTTCCTCTTCAGGTTCGGTCTGAGACCCAAAAATCTTTTTGCTCTTCATTGATTTTTTTGACCGTTACTATTCATTTAATTTTCGTAACGTTTGGACGGTCCAGGTTCAATGAACCACATGTTTTATGTGCTGTAAACATTTTTGTAATATTCAATTTTAATTGCCTGATTAAATTATTTTAATACTCCTATCCGTTGTACAGCCTCTATATATATCCTGTATTTTCTCCTCTCTGTACACGCTAAAAATATTTCGTACAAAACCTCTCTCAAATTTTGATCTCCTCCAAAATGCTGTTGTTCTTCATTCTTGTTGCTCTGGGCAGAGCTAAGTCGAGGGTCACTCTCTCTAAGTCGTGTGCGGCAAGAAATTCCGGTAGAGCAAAAATTTTACCACTAGGAGCATTTGGATACAGTCTGTACATAGATCCGGGCTAACTCTTAGGGCAGTGCTACGTGCACGATTTTTTCGGAGGCTGGTAACATTTACACATTTTATTTTGTTTGCAGAATTTTTAAGCGAAGAATATTGAATAAATTCCAACAGTTGCACCCCTAGGCCAAGGGCGCAGTCAGAATTTTAGTTTACTCCGGACTGAACTTTAAACATTTTGGATTTTATAGAATTAGTACAAAATTGTAATAATTAAAGTATAAAATTTAAGCTGACGCAGCTGTCGAGTGTGTGGGACTACGGGGGTTCAGGCGACGATACTTGACGGTTCTACTGTAACTTGTCTTTCGTTGTCGTTGTAGTCCGACGACGATGGCATAATCTCCGTTATGATGGATTTTTTTTGTTGAAGATGAGGAGATGAGAGAAGGTGAGTTATAGAGAGAGAGGTTGATGAAGGAGTATTCATTTGGGAGAGAGAGGAGGGGGGAGGCGATTGATAACCTGTTAACAGGACTGTGTGTGTGAGAGAGAGAGAGAGAGAGAGAGCTAGCTAGCTAGAAATTGAAAAATGCTTGGATGAGAGAGTGAGAACTGAATGAGAGAGGGAGCTAGACTGTAACCCCCCTAAAATTTTTACTACAATTTTTATTTTTGGTGTTAATTTTGTTTTTCGTATTTATACGTCGCGTACGAGTTCGCATCTTTCGTATTTGCTCGACGAGTACGAATATGTGCTAGCGTACAAATTTTTACTTGAAAAATATTTTTTTATAAAATTATTTTTATAGCAAAGTACATGTTCAAATAAATATAATAAATATTTTATTTTATAAAAGAGTTATTTTGTTCGTCATTAAAGATAAGAGGTGATTTGGAAATTTTTGGTTTATATAAAATATATTATAGATAATTGCGAAATTTAAAATTTGTATAGTAACATATTTTTGTTATTTATAAAGAGCAATTTTATGATTATTTATCATGATTTTCGAAATTAATTATTACTATATTTATTTAATTATGAAAAGGATATTTGGAATTTTGTTAATTTTAATACACGATTAAATATGGTAATTTTAATTGGAAAAAAATTTATTGACTTTATTTAAAAATATTTTAAATTAAGGATAGAATTTATCTAGATTTGATTTGAATTGGATTGAGTTATTTTTAAATCAATTTGAATTAATAGGAGATTTACCTAATTGGAATTTAAACGAATCCTATTCCTTATCCAACTGGGTATTCCCACCTCCTATACAAGGAGAGGTACTCATCCATATATTTCTAACATTCACAAATTTCTCCAAAAAAATTTCTTCACACGTGCGTGCATCATGTCCGTGCCAACCCAAGCCAGCGTACACCATGTCGATGTAAATCTTATTCCAGCACTTGTACAGTTATTCGTCTCGCGTCGGTACACACCCCCGACACGACGCACGCCGACACGTCGAGAAAACCCTAATCCTACACCTTTTCGACAGTTCCTTATCCGTTCCACCATCATCGCCACCATCCCGTCGCCATCATCGCCGTCACCACCACAACCATCATCCCTGCCACCCTCACCAACATCACCCCGACAGCAACACCATCCTCAACACCAAGGCCATCCACCACTGTTCCACCACCAATCCATCGAAAATCCCAAACCCTAAAATCCACCACCACCATCGACACCACAGCAAAATAGAACAAGGAGAAGAAGAACCCTAACATCCGCGCCACCGCACTCCGTCGATCGGAGCTGTCGACCCCCGCGCCCTTTTTGCTCGCACCGTCGGCCGCGCGTGCAGCCTCCACCGGCTTTCTCTGCCTCCTCCGGCCGCGGATCCACCGCGTCCTCCATCGGAGCGCCGCCTCCCGCTCCATCTTCCACCGCCCGTAACCCTCTCCTTCACGAACCGCCGCCGTGTCATCCCATCCGCCTGCCGGAGTTCCCCAGCGCCTCCGCCTCTCCACGAGACACTACGCCACCTGACCTCCGCTGCTCCTCCGCCCTCGGCGCCGACCCATCCGCCCTAACTGCCCGACCTTGCTCCGACCGGAGCGCCACCTGAGCATCACAGCGCCTCCTCCTCCGCGGGACCCTGCCTTCTCGCACGATCCGCCGCCACATGACCCCCTCCGACATCCACCACCGCGCCCAGAGTCGTCGGCCACCGACGCCGAAGCCGCCAGCCGAAAACCCCTCTTCGCCGAAGCCATGCTTTTCCTTTATGTTGTTCTTTCAAAACTATATATAGATGCAAATTATTATACTTTATGCAATTGGCTTAGACTTAAGGGACCACCGTATGTTTAGTGCATCTCATAAACTGTCACGTTGTGCCACGGATTGTGTGTGAGTTGTGAGTCGCATATAGATACGGACTTGCGTGCTGACTGATCATTGGTGCGTACAGGCCGTGCGTTAGGATATAACTGCCAATAGATTTTTTAGAAGACTTGGCAGTTATTAAGGATTAAAACAGTGTTATGGAGTCGACACATGTATAGTATCATTGGGGGGAGGGGACAGTTATTAGCGTAGGGGCTACATTTATTTTTTTACACACATTTTAGGCCGAGGGTGACTCTTATGAGCACTACCTTCTACCCAGGGCCGATAGTGACTCGGATGAGCGCTACTTGATGGCCACTCTCTATTACTTGCTTGCGTGAATCTGTTACATCCCCTGCGTAGAACGTTGTCCTCTAAAGTACATTCCACGTAGAATGGTTAGGAACCTTTACTCATGCATACTTTTCTGTTGAGCTTTATTATTCAGTTTATTGGCATGATATTATGTGTCTTGTTACGTCCCTATGAGGACCTGGTTATCTCTCCAGGTGTGTCTTGTGATTTCTGCAGGTGCTCTAACTAAGGCCATGACTTGCGCTCTATTCTTCGAGATGTTGCTTTTTGGGTCGTCAACTCCTTCGCTCGACCAATCATTTTCTTGTACAATTCTTCCTTATTTAAATTAGTTGGCAGTGGATTTGTCTCTGCCCAACTTTTGTGTACATGACAAACTCAAAGTTGCTTTTATATTATTATTTATCTTTATGGATGAGATTTAGTGTCTTGGCTTTCTATATTACAGCTTATGATATATACGAGTTGTATATTTACTCGTATGTATACAGCTGGCATGATACGTATCTAGTCTCAAGTATTTGGGACTCGGGCGTTACATTATAGACTGCTAAGTATGAAATGTTGTTGGCTTGGGTGTGGAATATATATATATAATATATATATATATATATATATATATATATATATATATATATATCATGCAGAACCAGCTGGAACACTTCTTCAACACAGGTACAAAATGGCCCCTATGAACGGGGGCATCAACGATCTGCTGGCCAGCTGGAACACTTCTCACGGGCATCAGATCGTCGCTGCCGCCGCTTTTTGGGTATTATGGAAGAACAGAAACAAATTCAGATTTGAAGGATGCCAATTCCCACTACAGCAATTGTACAGGGAGGTGATTCGACAAATATTCAAGAGAAGGAGGTGTTGCACCCACACCTCGAATCAGTTTTGGGACGTCCTGGATTTCTGACAGGGGCCGGGGCGCGGGTCCTTTGGGACCTTGCTTTGCCCGCCTAACTTTCGGATGCTCGGTTCCAGTACCGTTTTGTGGGCAACCCCTTTTCTTTCTCTCTTTATTTTTGTGGATTTCCGCGCTTGGCGCGCTTACTTGTATAGGCTAAGGCATTTTGCGCCTATCTTTCAATAAAGGTTTTCTTTCCAAAATATATATATATATATATATATATATATATATATATATATATATATATATATATATATATATATATATATATATATATATATATCATGCAGAACCGGATGCAGAGCCCCGCTCCCTAGGGAGACCCTCGGGGCGGCTCCGGCCGGGGGTGGTTCTCCCCTTGGTGGACGCCGCCTTGGTGGGCCGCCCCCTGGCAGCCCGAGGTTTCCTCCGCCTCCGCAGGCCTTCTTCCCCTGTCGTCCCCCGCCTCGCGTCGTCTACCCCCGGGCGGTGCGTCCCCCTTTCTTTGCTGCCCGAGGTGCTTCCATCCTCTTCCTACTCTTCGCCGCCGACCGCGCACCCGACGTCGACGTCGCCGGAGCCGCCGCGGGTCGCCTGCGCCTGCAGTCGACGATCATCCGACCTCCCCCCACTGCCCCCCCTTCGGTCTCATCCCTCCCCGGCCCCTCGCCGGGGCCGCGCCTGGCTCCGTCGGGCCTGTCTTCCCCGGCACCACACCCTCCTCACCTCGATGTTCTGGAAGCTCCCGCATCGAGCTCCCCGGCTCCCGACGGTTCTGGCGCAGCCCCCACCCTTCATGCCTCATCCCTGGGAGCTCCTCCTCTTCCGGCCCTCTCGCCGGCGCCCCTACCGTCGTCGATGGACCCCCCTCCTCCTCGCCTCATGCAGAGGCCCTCTCCGATCCCCGTGCTGTGGCCAGCCACCTTCGCTCAGACCTCCTCCCCGGCGCCGCTCGCCTCCCTCCTGGCCACCTCCCTCCCGTCAACGGTGGTCGTCTCCCCTCCGGCATGCCTCGCCATCAATCCCCCCTCCAGCATCGTCCTCCGACGTTCCCTTCACCGTTGGCTGCGGGATAACCCCCCAGCCGGCGGTAGATGCTCCCCTCGGCGGCCGTTTCCCCCCCTCATCCTCTCCCCCTCCCCCCCTCCGCCTCCCCCTATCCCCGTTCGTCGCCCTTCCCCGGCGGACGCTGCTGGTCCTCCCCGTCCCCGCCCTCCCCCGGCCGCTCGAACCTTCGCCGGCGCCCCTCCCTATGGCGCCCCCCCCCGCTCGGCCTGCCGGAGTCCCCTTAGGCCTCCACCGCCCCTCTATTTGCCTTCGTCGCCGGAGCCTCTTGGCCTCCCCGTCGGCGCTCCCGCCTGACACGCTCCGCCCTACCCATCCCTTCTCCGGGTCGGGGCGCCCGCTCCCCCGCCGGAG
This sequence comes from Iris pallida, assembly GCA_029216955.1. NCBI lineage: Eukaryota > Viridiplantae > Streptophyta > Magnoliopsida > Asparagales > Iridaceae > Iris > Iris pallida. The sequence goes on from JANAVB010001995.1 coordinate 5,125,081, forward strand.
CCCCTTTCACCGGTCCCGCCTGGCTCCCGGCTGAGAGCCCCCTTTCTCGATCCGCGTGCCCCTTCTTGGGTAGCGCACCCTTGGGCTGTGCGCCCGCTTCCTTCCGGCCGCGTGTCCATGGGTTGCGCGCTCACCCCTTCGGGGTTTGAGCCTGAACCGCCTCTGTGTTTTTCAAATTTTGAAATATTTTAGCTTTCTGTTTGGCTGATTCACAAAAAGAAGAAGATGAATTTTGGTTATAGACGCGTAGCGTCAGGATGTATGTTAAGGGTCCCACCCGCACCTTGTAGGAACTCGGGCTATCTCCCGGTTCCAACCTTTCGTCTGTTTCAATGAAGGCTTCAGCCAGTGTTAATATATATATATATATATATATATATATATATATATATATATATATATATATATATATATATATATTTGAAGCAATGGGTAATTGTGGCGAATTTGCCTCCACTGGGACTTGAACTCCCGACCAGTTGGGCCGCAAGCATCTCTCTAAACCACTAGGCTAAAGGTCATTTGCAGGTGGTATCGCAAGAGCTCTGCTAGGGTTTCCCCTATGGCGGCCACCACGCCTCCATCTCGTCCCCCTGATACACCTGCGGGGGGGGGGGGAGGGGGGGGTTTCGGCGGGTGGGAGGAAACGGCGGTGGCGGAGGCAACGGGACCCCCCCGATCGGGGGGGGGGGGGGAGTCGGGCAGCGGTGGCAGCAAAAAGGGGAACCCCCCCGATCGGGGGGGGGGGGGGGTCGGACGGCAGCAGCGGCAAGGGGACCCCCCCGATCGGGGGGGGGGTCGGGCGGCAGCGACGGCAAGGGGACCCACCCCACCCCCCAATCGGGGAGGGGGATTTGGCAGCGGTAGGGCCCCTCCAGGCAGGGAGGGGTCGGGCGGAGGCGGCGGCAGGACCCCCCCTGGCGGGGAGGGGTCGGGGGGCGGACGGATGTAGGGGGGCCTCCACGGGCGGGGGAGGGGGGTTCGGGCGGTACGGGAGGTTCCTCTTTCTGCGGGGCGGCTTCAATGTTCGAGTTCGGGTCCGGGGGGACAACACTGGTAATACAGGCTGGCAGACGGTGACGAGATGACGGGCTGGAGGGCGGCGAGGGACCCAGACCCAAGTTTCGGGGCGGGTGGGGCCAGGAAATCAAGGGAATCGATCTTCGATCGGCACAGTGGATCCCCGTCGTCGTGGGGGAGGTACGGTGCGCTCTCTTTCGGGTTGGAGGCCAAAGGCGACGGCGGCCGAGAAGGCTAAGGGTATTGCTACTGATACCGGCAGGACAGGCCCGGGTCCTGTGAACCCCCCACCAGACCGTCTATTGAGGAGCAGAGACCTCGGTCATGGAAGGAGGTCTGCACGCCTGTGGTTACGAAAAGCCCGATGTCGATGGAGTTTGTCCCACTGATGTCGGTTGGAGGAGGGCTTCAGGCATATTTTCCCGCCGAAGAAATAGAGGTGGTCTCAGAATTCTGGAAGAACACCCTGGTGCTGTATGTGTTAGGGAACAAGTCGTTCTATGGCCAAATTCGGGATTATACGTAGCGTGTCTGGAGACCCAAAGGTAGCATGAAATTCTTCTCCCGGGAGAACGGGTTCTATTATGTCTAATTTGGGTTAGCGGAGGATGTGTCCAGGATCCTGCAGGGAGGGCCTTGGTCATTTGATGGGAGACTCATTATGTTGAAGGAGTGGACGCCGGAGCTGATGTGTGAGAAGGAGGTGCTGAACGCTATTCCCATCTGGGTCAGATTCCCTGAGTTCCCAGTAAAGTATTGGAGCATCCCGCTTCTCATACACCTTGTCAGCCGTGTGAGGAAGCCGATCAAAGCAGACGAGGCCACTACTTTTCGTACCAGACTGATGTATGCCAGGGTCTTGGTAGAGATCAAGGCGGGCTCGGAACTACCGAGTATGCTTGAGTATCAGGTACCGTCTGGAGAGGTTCTGACACAGGCGATGGAATATGACTGGGTCCCTCCCATGTGTTCTTCCTGCGAGTGCTTTGGGAATACTACCAGTGCGTGCAAATACAAGGGGAAGGAGACTGCCAGGCCACGGAAGGTTCAGACGGAGGTACCTGGGAAGGAGACGGCCCCCAGTCACTTGCCTGGGGAGACGGAGCCAGACAGACATATGGAGGAGGACACAGTGATGGAGTTTGATAGAAGGCTGGAGTCAGGTTCACCGCAGAGACAGGAGAGCACACAGGGTGCACTGGTCCCATTCAGGCCACAGAGGACCATCGTGACCAGAGGTATGAGCGCGGCTGGTAGTGATCAGATGGTGATGGAGGCCTCCTCGGCGATCATGGTATACAGCAGCAGGAAAAGACACGCTCCGGCCACACGGGAGGATATCCCTCAGGCGAGGGATATGGACGACCAGACTGAAGATAATCCTGACTGGGCACTTACTCTTAGTAGGGTTCAGGCACATCTTGCTCCTTCCTCCATGGTAGATGCGGCCATTGATCAGGCGGATAAGACACTTCCCTCGAGTGTCGATCCAGACGAGTTCCAGGGGGACCCCTCATCTTTTATTTAGATGTCGGTCCTAGCATGGAACATTGGGGGGGTATTCCATTGGACGATGGAGGGAGATTGGAGGGGTTCTGAGGAGAGAGTCGTGTGACATTGCTATCCTGCTGGAGATGAAGATTAGAGGGGCCGCTATGCTCTCACGTAGGACTTCGGCAAACTGGGATCACATTCACAACTTAGATCTTTGTAATATGACGAGGATCTGGGTTAGGTGGAACAAAGGTAGCTGGGAGGGGGTGCAGATCCATACATCAGAACAACTCATCGGCGTTACTTTCGAGAACAAAGGTGGGTTCCATTTTATCCTGGGGGCTGTTTATGGGCACAATGACCGGAGACTCCGGAAGGCTTTATGGGAGGATATTGTGCATCTGGGTCTTATAGCGGACAACATGTATCTCCCTCTGCTCATCATGGGGGACTTCAATGCTATGCTGCTTCGTCAAGAGAAGGTGGGAGCTCGACCTATTCTGAACTCGATCTTATATGACTTCCAGAGGTGTCTGCTTATGTCAGGGATGCGAGGGCTGGAGCGAGCTGGACATATTTGGACGTGGCACAACAAGGCTACACACAATCGGATTGCTTGTCAGTTGGATCGGGCCTTGGACAATAGTGAGTGGTTCAGGTTTCTTCCGAACTCGGTGGCGGAAGGTCTTGCAGCGGGTACTAGCGACCATTCTTCTATCCGGATTGGCCTCTGTGGGAGACCCACTTTGAGGGCGAGGCTGTTTCGGTATAACAACAGCTGGTATCTGTAGGATGGATATGAGGAGGTGGTTACGGCAGAGATGTAGCACTTTCGGGATGGCACAGCCCAGTTTCGCATGGTTCACAAACTCAAGCAGCTCAAGCGGGCCATCAAGGGGTGGGTAAAGACGATACCGCAGACTTCTCTGGTGGATAAGGAAGCCGAGCTCCGGGACACCCAGGTGGCCCTCCAAGCTGACATTCTGAACGGAAAGCTGGCGACTAAGGAGAAAATCCTGATTGAGGAGGTCAGCATCATGAGACTGCAGGAGGAGATTAGTGCGGCACAAAGGGCCAAATGTACCTGGCTCAAAGATGGAGACCGATGCACCAAATTCTTCTACGATGTGATCCGTACCCGTCAGCACCGGAACAACATTCCCAGACTTCTGAATGCTGAAGGACATCTTGTAGGGGACCCCGTGGATATTTAGGAGGAGGCCGTCAGATTTTACACTGACTTATATCAGCAGACGGACTACTCTAGCACGTTCCCAGGCCTTGTCACGAAGAGACTGGTGTCCCGCCATGGGAACAGTCTGCTTTTGGCACCTGTGAGGATGGAGGAGGTGGAAGACATTATGATGAAGGCTAATCCCAACAAAGCTCCCGGTCCTGATGGCTTCTCTTCAAGGTTCTTTAAGAGACACTGGGGTGTGCTTAAGGCCCCGGTTCTGGCGGCGGTTCAGGAGTTCTTTGTGGAGGGTAGACTTCTGAAGAAGATGAACCACACATTCTTGACGTTGGTTCCTAAGAAGGAGGGAGTGACCTCACTTGCAGATTTTTGGCACATTGCTTGCTGTAATTTTCTTTACAAGATTATCACTCATCTTATGTGCAGGCATATGGAGGGGATTATGCAGGGATTGGTGTCCCAGAATCAAGCAGCGTTCATCAAGGGCCGGTCGATAGCGGAGCACAGCCTGCTAGCTCATGAGATGGTACGGAAGTTCAGCAAACCTGGGGGATGAAGGCTTATGTGAAGCTTGACCTCCGAAAAGCTTATGATACGGTCAACAGGGACTTCCTGTGTTACTTGATGCTTGCCATGGGGTTCGACGAGAGGTGGGTTGAGAGGGTGAGGGAGTGCATCTGCTCCCCTACTTTTTTGTCCTCATCCAGGTCACGCCGCATGGCTTCTTCAAGAGCAACAGGGGGTTGAGGTAGGGGGACCCCCTCTCCCCGTATCTATTTACCTTGGTGATGGAGTACTTTACATGCATGATGGATACGGTAGTGCATTGCAAGAGGATCGTTCCCTTTTTTCGGTTGGTGAGTCCGGTTGTATCACATTTGATCTATGCTGACGACTTGTTGGTGCTACTCCAGCCTTCCATACGGGGATTGAGAGCGCTCTCTGATATTATGGAGGAGTTCGGGCGGCTTTCTGGTCTACAGTTAAACAGGGAGAAAAGCAGAGTCTACTTCAGCTCCCGGTGTACACAGCAGGAGGAGAGAACCTTCGCCTTGGGAGTGGACAGAGGCGAGCTTCCAGTGAAATACCTGGGGGTCCCCCTGACGGTCAACTATGCCAGAGAGCAGGATTGTCACAGCTTGGTAGATTTTGCTCAGAGGAGAGTGGAAGGCTGGCAAGCTGCGGGTCTATCATTTGGCGGACGGATTGAGTTGGTGCGTTCAGTGATTGCGGGCATCACGATGTTCTGGCTGCAGTCTATCCAGATCCCTACGGCCACTATTCGAAAAGTGGAGGCTATCTGTGCTGACTTCATATGGAGGGAAGGGATGCATGCGATCTCTTGGGACCAGCTTTGTCGGCCTCGGGAGGAAGAAGGAGTGGGTTTGAGGCCTCTTTATGAGGTCAGAAAGGCAGCTTGTGTGAAGATGGCCTGGAGATTCATCAAGGGGGGTCGGTCTGGGCAAATTGGATGGCGAACAGATACCTTCGGAGGACCAACTTCTGGGCCTGCAAGATAGACAACAATTTTTCGGTCACGTTTAAGGCCATTCTGAGGTGTCGACCGGTGCTTCAGACCGCTATCTGCAGGAACATGAAGGATGAGACGACTACCGACCTCTGGCTAGATCCTTGGTTGGGTTCCAGATTGTAACACCCAATTTTCCAAATAAGGGTAATTTTAAAATTTTGTATTTTAATTTATTTAATTATGATATTTAAATAATAATATGATTTTTGGTAATTTTTAATCATTTAAAACTATTTTAAATCATGACTTATGATTTTGGTATTTTGCTAGTGAAACCGTAGAGACTGTCTACCCTAGAGCCTAGCCATGTGATGAGGGCATTTCATTTATCATTTTAGTTTGAGGGTATTTTTGTCACTTTAGAATTATTTAAATTTAATATATTTTATTAGGAATTTAAAATGATTTATTTGAATGGTGTGATTTAAATACTAGTTTATTTATTGCCATGTGATTTTGGTTAGCCTAACCTAGATTGGACCTAACCTAGATTAGCCATAGCCTAGTTTAGCTAGCCACTTTGAGTTTATTTAGTATTGAATAGTGGTTTGAGTCATTTTTAGCTAAGAGGGTGGTTTGCAACTTAACTAGGAAAGAGCCCTAGATTCTAGGCCACCCATTATTCTTGATTCATTCATAGCCCTAGGATGTAATCTAAAAACCCTAACCCTAACTAAAGTGGCCAGCCAAGAACCACCCCCCTCCCCCCGCCTATATAATGTCTCCTTAGGGATTTGAGCCTCTTTTTAATTAGTTCTTCATTTTTCTAAAAGACTAGGTAAGCCTTTATTTTTCTTCATAGTTTAATCAATAGGACTACATTTTTATTGGGATTTCATCCATTGTGTTCTAATCAATGTTCTCTTGCTGATTGTGGAGTCAAATCTCAGATTTGCATCAATTTGGGGATTTTGGGTAGCTTTGAAGAACTCCTTGGAAGAGACTTTTTGTGTTGAAGAACACCCATAGGTAAATTCCTACCCACCCATTGAAATAGGACTTTCATTGCATTGATACGTAGCCCTAGGTGTCCTGGTCCTGTAGGAATAGAGTTTGTAGATTTTCGTGTCCTGTACGTGTCCGTATCGGACATGTATCAGATCTGTGCGCAGGTGTTCGGCGAAATGCCACAAAGGGCATTTCGATCGAGTTTTCGTGATGTGTTTGAATAGGAAGTAGTGTTTTAGTATCGCTTACATGTTTTTGATACACTGAGGTGATTTTGAGTCATGTCCGAGTCACACTGGACTCGCGGACACGCCTGCGCGCGCGTGGTCAGCACTGTCCTGCTACCCGCAGGTTCGTGCGACTCATTCAGGACACGTGGACGCGTGTCTTTCGACACAGGGCTTGGGGCAATGTCTGACACGACACCCCCAAGGCCACGTGTCCGTTGGTTTCGTGTCGAGTGAGGGATTCGACCCGCACTGGACACGGGTGTGCTGTGGCTGAACCCAGTTCAGTGTATTTGAGTTTTGTGTGTGTTTGGACACATTCGTGTCCTATTCTTGACACGATACAATATGTATATCAAGTACACATATTGACAATTAAATACCAACCTTTTTCATGGATTATTAAATGTTATTTCAATGTCGAAATAGAAATTCCCTAATTTCTGATACTGTTAAGTATCAGTGAAGGATTCACTGTTTGTTCTCTATTTCGATTTGCATTTAATGGGTTAATATCATGTATTATATGATGATTTAATTTACTACACATAAAATATCATGTTTAGGATGTAGGGGATTTATTTTGTGTTGAATTGTTGAAAGAGAGTTCGAATTTCATAGAGAACTGATTGTTCACTGATACATGTATTCTGGAAACTGATTTGATTCCTATTTTAATCTAGTCTTGACTGATGTTTTAATTTGTCAAGTGATCCACATTGTTTGATTATTCATGTTAATTTTGATTTCATTAAATAGAATAGATTTTGATCCATAGATGAGATTTGACAGTATGGGATTTCGAATATGGGAATTTGTGGAACTGTCGTGGACACACCCTGTCATTCACATTCCTCTTCACACACATTTTATAACTTACATACATTTTCCTGCACTATTGTAAATTCAGACACATAACTTCCTTTTCTTGCTAACACACAGACACACATACATATTCCTGCACACTGTTTAGCCTCACACATGTACTACCTGTCATTTATCCTGAGAATTGAAATTGGGTGTCAATTAATTGATGTGATTCATGAATGGTTAATGAATTGATTTTTCTATTCCTTTGCCTAACTGTCATTGAACTGTCAATGGGTATTCAAATCTGAGAACTGATTGTTCAACTATTGAGTTATTGGTATAGCCAAACTGTTTCCCTGTTTTGAACTGAGAAATTATCCTCTATAATATAACTGATGTTAGGAATTGAGGCTCACACATGGTATGACACACACTCAAATTCCTGTCCTTGCATTTCCTGTCACACACATGTGTTACATGGCTGTGATTTCCTTCTAATGAATACACTGTTTCATTTTCCTGCACACATGTTACATGAACACCCACTTGCACACACAAGTTCCTCTCTTCACACACTAGCCTACACTCATTCACTCCCTAAATTCCTGCACACTATTTTCTATATACCATACACACAAATACCTGTCACTCCACAAACCTGGGACTTCACTGTAAACTGAACACACACCTATAATCTAAATGCTAACCCCTACACACATTCACATTCCTGCCACATGTTAGAACACACACATTTTTCTCCACTGTTTATCCTGTCACACACTTTTCACTGTCACTTGAGTTCAAACCCTTAACACACACACACAGGTACATATCTCTCATATGCACACACACACACACATTGCTCCTATATATCCACACACACATATATGCATCATATATATATATATATATATATATATATATATATATATATATATATATATATATATATATATATATATATATATATAATTCCTAACCTATATGTGTGTGCAGTTATATTTGTATATGTGTGGTGGTAGAGTAGCTTTATGGGATCTCTAGATGTGGCTATTGTGCTAGGCACATTTCTATTTGTATATGTGGATGTACATATATATTCACATATGTGAATAGTGATACATATTCTACATATGGTATTGGGCCTATGTTGTGTCTGTTAGACTAGTGAGAGCTTGGTTAGGTTGTTTAGTCTTGATTAGGCCTAGAATAGACCAGTTTAGACTAATTAGACTTGTTAGACCTAGTTTGACCATAGTTGACCTAGGGTTGACTTCTTGGTTGACCAGGGTTGACCAAGAGTTGACTTTGACCTAGTTTGACCTAGACTCATGTAGAATGCATTGTAGTGCTTATCTTTACCATTCTGGACTTGTTGTGACTTGTGCTGTTCTAAATAGGAGCCAGACACCACTCCTCGGACAGTACTTTCATATTGGACACTCAGATACCATGCGAGTACATTCTCTAATCATTTCATATCCTTTTTAGAATTATTTTTCTGCTTTAAATTACTTTACTTGATATTGTCACGTTGGTCACACGGATTAGTACTATATGGATCCTTTCTTGAGATGTTATCCCCTCAGGGAGCATCGTATACTACATGTTCTATGCGTTTCACTTACATGGCGTATCACTATGCTTCACGGTTCATTGATCACTTGTGACATGTACTCTCATGATCACAGAGTCTTCTTTGAATCATCCCATTTATGGGCATTCCCAGATCACCCATTTATGGGCTTACCATGTATCACCCCTTGTGGGCCATTACATGGAATCATAACATAACCTGGTTGGATCCTTGTGTATTGATTGGGGGTACGGGAGAGTAGAAGTAGACATGTAAATAATATCCAAGTAGTGTAATTCCCAGATCACTCTATAGTATAATTCCCAGAATCTCCTATGACATTCACATGTTTATATTGTACTCTGACTCACTAGCCACTGATAGTTCTCTATTACAGTATATATATATTTCTATTACAGCTTTCTCTGTTTACATCCTGTACTTTCTTTCAGTTCCTGTATCTTACTTTACTGCATGATTATATTTTCTAACCTGCTATGAACTGTTGAGATGTATTGTGCTCGCTCCTGTCCTGACTGGACCTGTTGAAAATATTACAGAGGACGAGGAGGAGGCCGGTGAGGATACCTATTACGGTGCTACCTTAGATGAGATGTTGGACCTGGACCAGCAGCAGGTCCCACTAGCTGTGGATGACACACCCTTAGACTAGGATATTTTCATTTACAGTATTCTATGGATGATTATATATATTTGATACTGGGGATATGTATTTATCTTAGACACTTAGACACTCTGTTGTACTTAGGATTTTTTTTCTGTTCAGCAGTTTTATCTATCTATCTATCTGCTATTTTATCATCTGCCTTAGTTGTGATTGAGTTTACTTTCTGCTATGTCACCCCCATTCGGGGAGTATAAATTGCTTAGCTTTATATTGTTAGATATTGTGACCTAGGACAGCGTTCTACTGCCGACACGGCGGCGTAGGCTGGACGTACCCACTTCTCGTGCCCTTACTCTAGGGTGCGGGTCGTGACACAGATCCTTGATCGAGCTATTGGGCGGACAGCTGGACAGAGAAGCGGGCAGGGGGCTCACATGCAGTCGGATCATCAGAGATGGAGTTTGGAGGCCAGAAGGATATCCATATACTGCTCAGATGGCCGAGGAGATCCGACTTATTATTATTGACGCTAGCCAGCATGAGGATTCCTGGAGCTGGGCCGGGCCAGGTACGGGAGGCGGGTGATGCCTATTCTGCTTTCGAACCTGCTACGACTTGGTGCGGACCCACCACGACAGGGTTGAGGAGGTGGACTTCATTTGGGGCAAGAGGGTTGTCCGAAAAATGCAACTATGTGCATACCGACTCCTACGGGGTAGACTGATGACGAGAGGCAGACTCCTCAGGTTTGGGATGCAGATCCCGGATGCCAAATGTGTGCTTTGTAATGAAGAGGATGAATTTATGGGACATCTCTTCTTTGTATGTCTGGTGACCTGGCACATTTGGACTGAGCAGTGTGCGCAGCTGAGAGGAGGAGTGAGGGTGGATAGAGACATCCGGAGCATTCTCAGCTGGATCCGAGTTCACAGAGGCCGGGATCCGGGGTGGGCCAGAAGAGCCAGTGTTCGTCTCGCCGCGTCCGTTTGGCACATCTGGAAGGAGCGGAACAGACGTATTTTCGAGGGTTTGTCTACCCCCTCTATTGAAATTCTACATAACATAGAATTCGATGTATCAGTAATGGTCCCATAATACTATAATTTGGGACTTAGAAAGTTATGATATTGTAATATTATGTATTGTAATATCTTTTTCGCTATATGCGAGGAATAAATTCAACCTTATTTCTATATATATATATATATATATATATATATATATTAAAAAAAAAAGTGTTGGTCTAGAGTTTACAGCCCGTCAGTGGATTCGCCATTAAATATGGAGTTTACAGCCCGTCAGTGGATTCGCCATTAAATATGGCTTGTCCACGACCCTATAGTGGCCTGGTTGTTCTGATATATAATTTGTTTTATTTGCTCCAATGTTCGTTACGAGTTGAATGCCACACTTAAAAAAAACGTCTAGACAAAATAGAAAATATTTGGTTTGCATAAATGGATGGGCATCAAATAATTGTATGTGGGTGCATCAAATAATTGTAACACGAACCAACATAAATGGATGTGCATTCTACAGGCAAATATTTATGATTTAAAGATGGACAGGCGAGCCCCCGACAAGAACGGACAGCTAATTTGTTAGAATTCAGTCTCTTGCATTATTCCAAGTGCTGATATAAACAATAATTATACTGATTGCTACACAATAGACAGGAGCGATTTGATGATTTGGTCGCAAACAATAGTGGTAGCTAAGCTAGCTAACTACTTCCCACTACAAAATAATTACTAGTTTTTGAGAGGTTTTCTGTAGAGGATGTCAATTTAGTTCTCTTGAAGTGGCAAGTGAGGTTTGACAATTTTCGAAGGATGACCCTTTGTGGACCCAAAAAAAAAAGAGCAATATGATGCAGTGCATGACGTATGGTCTCCAGTTTTAATCATACAGGGCTTTGGCCCTGTTGTGACCTACATGTCTGCCACTGTGAGTAGCGTTAGGGCACTATTTGCTCTTTTGGGACTTATATTGGTCAGTGAGATGATGTGTTGTCCAAAGTCGTCAGTAGTCTATAATATAAAGCACAGTAAATTTTTGGTTCGATCCATGTACTTTGGTTCAACGATGATAAAAGGACTAAATTGTTCCTCTCTATAAGAGAGGAGGAGGTCCCATATTGGGTGCGGAGCAACCGGTTGTTCCAATGGCACCCCCGCCTCCAGCTCCTCTTGTACCGTCCCTCCCTTCGCCGCCTCCGTTCCATCCTCGCCCACATCGTCGTCGTCGGCCTCTTCCGCAACCCCTTCGTCGCAAGCAGCCTCCTCCACCGCACCGCCGACGCCGACCCTTCCTTCGCCGCCTCCCTCTTCTCCGCCATGACCAACCCCAACCCCAACCCCTTCTCCTTCAACACCGCCATCGCCATCTCCGCCGACCCACTCTCAATCTACTTCCAAATGCTCCGCCGTCGCGTCCCTCCCGACTCCCACACCTTCTCTTCCATGCTAAACACCACCGCCGCCGCCGCCGGCACAAGGTCGCTTCACGCACACGCCCTCCTCCTCGGATTTCGGTCCGACCCCTTCGTGCAGACCGTCATGCTTGCCGCCTACTCCCGACGCGACTCCGCCGACCACGTCCTGCGGGTGTTCGACGGAATGCCGCATAGGGACATCGTCTCCTGGACCGTCGCCGTCTCGGACCTCGCCGCCCTCCGACGCCCCGTGACGGTCCTGCCGTCTTCGCCTCCATGAGGCCCCACGCCGCCCCGAACGCTGCCACCGTGGTCTTTGCCGTGTCCGCCTCCGCCGGACTCGGTTCTCTGGCGCTGGCCCGGTGCCTGCACGCCTACGTCGAGTAGGCCGGGTTCAGAGGCCGTATCTCCGTCCGAAACTCCCTGGCACTGACCCGGTGCCTGCACGCCTACGTCGAGAAGGCCGGATTCGTGTCCGTGCCATTATGGAACGGGTTATCCACTAGTATCAGCATAAAAAAGAGTATTGCTCCACTGATTCTGGCTATCCGGATTCGAATCTTCTTTCCTTTGTAGAAGTTGAAAACAACGGATCCAAACGACATATAAAATATCATGTATAAAGTGTATAATGTATCGACCGTTATGCTGCTCGACATCGTAAAAAAAAAATCTAAAATTTTCACGAAGTGGCAACTTTTTCTTCAAAAATTTTGATTTTACCATTACAAAAAAACAATAATTTTTTCGACGCATATCTTCATCATAATTCAAATCTTCTCCCATTTTAATTAGGCAAGCTAATATAAAGTTAAAAAACTGGCTAAAATAATTAACAATTACTTATAATTGGTTGTGGACCAGACATAACCTAATTAATACATATATTGAATAGCCAAGGTGACTACTAAAATGAGAGAACCGGATCTATAACTAAACTGACATATGACAATTATACATATATTTTGTAAATGCAGTTTTACTAAAAAGTACTCTCTCAAAGTTTTCAAAATATTATATATAAATCTCGGTTTCTAAGTTAATACAAATTGTTATATATATATGGATTCATATCAAGATATCCGCCAGCGTAGCCCTTGTCGAAGCTCCGCCCTCCTACACCATTGGATCGAGTGGGGTCTGCGCGGGGCCCAGGCGATGCCGTGCGATCTAGCGGCCAAGGATCGCAGGACTATATGGATTCAGATCAAGATATCCGCCAGCGTAGCCCTCGTCGAAGCTCCGTCCTCCTACACCATTGGATCGAGCGGGGTCTGCGCGGGGCCCAGGCGATGCCGTGCGATCTAGCGGCCAAGGATCGCAGGACTTCAGCGGGACTCCGGAAACGGGACTCCCGATTCGGACCATATATATATATATATATATATATATATATATATATATGTTAAGAAAGAAATTTTATTGAAACTTCGAGAAGCAAACAGTATAAAACAACAAAACACAGGGCCCACAGCGCCCAAAAAGGAGTTCAAAATTTAAAAATTGAAAACCGCACGCTGCCCGAGGGGGCTCGGAGTAGACAGGCGCGGGGCCCGAGGGGGGGTTTGTCCGGGCGCGTTGCCCGAGGGGGGGGGCGCATTCCGAGGGATCTCGGGACCCCCACACGCGTGCCGGAGAGGGAGGGAGTGACACCAGGGGGGTCGACTCCACGACAGGGAGCCACGGCGAGTCCACGGCGGGGAGCCACGGCGAGGAGGAGCCGTCAACTCCACGGCGGTGAACCACGGCGAGGAGGAGCCACGGGGAAGGTCGACCCCGAGGGGGAGAGTCACGGCGAGGGGAGGGGGAGCCATGAACTGCCATGAGGAGGCAAGGAGAGGAGGAGAAGGGGGTGGCGCGGACGGAGACTGGGCAGAGGGCGATGAGAGGGGCCGGCAGGTGGTGGTGGAGGGCCGCGGCGGAGGGAACTCGACCAGGGGAGGGAGGGGGCTCAACCAGGGGATGGAGCCACGACGGAGGGAGCTCGACCTGGAGGGAGTCACGGCGGAGGGGGCTCAACCAGTGAGGGAGCGACGGCAGAGGAGGGAGGGAGAGGGGCCCCGAGGTCGAGGGAGCCGGAGAGGGGGGGCTCTACCTCCGGGGGGGCGCCTCGTCAGGGTCGCCGGGGGGAGGGGCCCACGAGGAAGAAGCGGCCAAGGAGGCCGGAGGCCACCTAAAAGAGAGAGACATCGGGATGATGGCGGCGGGAGTGGGTGGGGGAGCAAGGGACGGCTCCGGCGGAGGATCGAGTGGGGAGCCGGACGGGGCGTCGCACGCACCCGGCGAAGAGCCGAGGAGAGGGGCCGGAGCGACGCCGAGTGGGGGGTCCGGAGGGGGATGGACGGGTTTCCGGCGCCTGGCACGGGTACGCCGGGGACGACGTTGCCGAGGGCGCCGAGGGGTGAAAGGGGGAAGGAGGGAGAGACCCGGCTGGAAGAGGGAGGAGCTCCAAAGGGGGGGAGGCCAGGGGGGCCCGGGCTGTCGCAGAAGAGACCGGCCGGCCACGCAGGCTAGCCAATCACCAGGAAGGCTCTGGCGAGCGGTGGCGCTCCATTCCGGAGCCTGCTCCACTGGATCGGCGGCGCTCCTAATAGCCCTCTCCCCATTTTGACCTTATATATATATATATATATATATATATATATATATATATATATATATATATATATATATATATATATATATATATATATATATATATGTTGAAAATAGGTAATTGTGTCGAACGCTTCCACTAAAAATCGATCTCCTGACCACTTGGGCCACATGTATGCTTCACCACTTCCACTAGGCTTGGGGGAGCGATTCCGGAAACTAATTACCATTTTCAATATATATATATATATATATATATATATATATATATATATATATATATTCCTGCAGGAGACGCCGGCGGGTGCGGAGCTTTTCTCGAACGTGCTAAGGCGCGGAGCTATCTCTGGAGCCTTGGAGCGTTGCAAGGAGCTGGAGCACCATATACAGGACATAATGTATCGGAACATCGCCATGAATCATTCCATGTTGTAAGCCACTTGGCACGCCTTTTATATTTCAGAGAGAGAGAGCTTGAGCGATTTGTAAAATCGGCCTAGCGCCGCTTGTAAACTTCTTGAAAATCAATAAAGAGTTTGAATTCACTTCAATTTTGTGTCCGTTTACTTTCCGCTGCAAATGGGGACACTCTGTGCGACTCTGTAGCCTAGCTCAAATCGGCCGTTTCTGGACTTAGCCTTGCACGGGCGCAACCTAGACCCGTGCGGCATCACGCCTTAGCGAGGACGAACGCTCCTACGGGAGCGGGGCGTGACATAAAAGTGGTTATTAGTTTCCGGAATCGCTCCCAGTGGAATTCAAACTCCGTCCACAAGGCCACACCCCTCCACATTAACCACTTGGGATATATATATATATATATATATATATATATATATATATATATATATATATATGTTGCCATGCAAAAAAAAATTCTAATAGTATTAGAAATTTATATTTTATACATTTCTATGAAGTTCAAAAGATTCACAGTAGAGAAATCCGCGATTCAACTTAAGAGTGAAGAAATTTAATAGCATTAGAGAAATCCAAGTTCAAATAAGATTAATGAAGAAAATCTTAACAGCGTAGAACAATAGGCTTAAAAAATAGAAAATATAGTCATTGGTGTTGTGGTGTGAATTTTCTTTTAATTATAAGGAGAAACTAATTTCGTACCTAAACCCCGGAGTCAGATCTCTCGGAGGTCCTCCCTGACTGGAGATCCCATGATAGTACTCCACCGCACCTCCCTCCCTCGTCTCAGCCTTCCTCTTCCTAACGCTCGCGACGACCACGCGAGCCAGGCCGGTGAAAGGGCTCCCCTTGGCCTCCCGCCGCCGGTAGAACCGTCTCCCGGCCATCAGTAGAGCCACGCTGGCCGCACCTCCCGCGGCGCAGAGCCCGAACCCCAGGCCCCAGCTGACGCTGTCCTGGACGTAGACGATCACGGTGTAGCCGAGGACGCTTGAGACGTAGAGCGCGACCAGGTACCAGTTGAAGAAGGCCTCCTGGTCCTTGATCTCGTCGAATTGGTCCGCCCCCATGGCCATGGTGTTGAACCGGGTCCCCCCCGTGCCGACGGACAGCAAGGCCACGGCCGAGTACAGGATCGCGAAGTGGAGAGCCGACGGCGGCTCGCAGGCGTCCGGCGTGCATGGGGCTGCAGGCCTCAGTGACCGGATACTAGCCGTCAACGTGAATACGATAAGTGCCTGCATGATATATATTTTAGTGACGAATTTGGACTTTCAATAAACAATGTCTTTTGTGACAAAATAAATTTTTAGTGACGAATTCTAATATAAGTAAGACGCACTTTGGAGGACGGGTTCGAAATTTTTAGTGACTAATTTAGAGCTTCAATAATGAAATAGAACTTTTAACGACCAATATTAGTAACGAAAATAAACTCTAATCGATGATTTCCTACAGACTTAATTTTTTTCAAATGAAAACGGAAGGGCGTTCTTGTGTTATTTTTAAAATATATAAAAAAAAACTTTGTATTTTGGTTACAATTTTTAAAAAATTTATGCTCTGTAAGAAATTTTTTATGTTTTTAAAATCAGCATGCACAACACATACACAATTGCAACAACAATCAAGATATATAACTAATTAATTTCCTTTGCAGTACGTATGTACGTACCAGGAAGTTGACGAAGGTGGAGAAGGCGACGACGGGGAAGCAGCCGAAGAAGGCGTCGGAGATGATGGCGCCGGCGACAGGGGCAAGGGTAGTGCAGCCGTTGACTATGTTGTAGATTTGTGCTGCATCGACGTTCTTGACGTTGTACTCTTTAATGAGATACACGATCATGTTGTTTGTTGCTCCGCTAAGAGATAGACCTAGCCCCAACATAGTTCCTGCTTGCGAATTGGATCGAACATGTTACATTATACGTCGACTTGATGAGAAATGAAGAATAAGAAGAGAGAGAGAGAGAAAGAGAGAGAGAGAGAGAGAGAGAGAGAGAGACCTGCGAGAAAGGGGAATGTGATCCAACCCCCTTGTTTTCGAGCACTCTGCGACTCGCCGACGTCAACGACCGGAGGGTTCTCACCGGCTTTGGCATCCATCTTTTGCTTCGTCGATCTCTTGGAGGAGGCTGAAATGTATATATATCCCCCTTGCCCTCTTATTCAGTTAAGTTACTCTGCACTCTATTGTAATCGCTTTCATATTTAAGGTGGCCTTCCCCCCCCCCCCCCCCCCCCCCCCCCCCCCCTACTTCAAGCTACTTGCTGCCAATGGTGGTTGCAAAGAATAAATGACACAAAATAATGTGGTAATGACATAGAACATGTGGAAAGTAGGAGCGATCCTTCTTCTGGAGCGAGGACGACGGTTTTGGAATTCGCAGAAATTTATATTAAACATAGTCTTAAATCTACAAGAAGACATTTTTTCAATTTTTTTAACGTTATCTAACTAGAAAATGCATTCAAACTCTTGTAATATTATATGATCGATAATTTGTGGATAGAAATATGAGAAAATTTGAGTGGCACCCCTGTTTTTTTTTTATTCTAATTCAAGGTGCACACCACATAATTACGATAATATAAGGTACCCTCCACTTTCGACGGAAACCGTCCTCTACTGACGGTCAACCTATTTGACTATTTTTTTTTTTTGACTAAATTACCCTTTTCTTCTTCCATTTTTTTTTGTCCCGCACCCAAACCCCCGTCCCCCACCGCGCCCCTTCTTCCCCTCCCCCCCCCCCCCCCCCCCCCCGGCCGCTGGGAGGCCGCCTCCCGCCCCTTCCTCCTCGTCGACGGTTTTTGATGATCGGTCCTCTAGTTGCCTCCGCATGCAACCTACGAAGTGAAATACGTGCTTTTGTTGATTTGCTTAATCTAGCAGTTCCTGATTGTCGGTTCACTAGATTGAGCTTTCGTGATTGATGACAAAGTAGTCAGCATATCTTTACATTTCATTGCCCATCGTGAACCCTAAAGCTCATGCTCCCCATTTTACTCCTAATGCAAAGCTTAAAAGAATAAAGGGAGACCGCATCTGCTTATTTGTTTTGTGATCGACCCATTCATTCCTTATGTTTTCCCTTGCTTTCCTTCCAGATTGCTAGGATTGATGTTCAAATCTTCCACTGCGGAAGTGATTTCGGCCTTGCTACTTGTCACGGACTTAGTATTTTGCTAGCACTTCGTCCCGTGCGATGCACTATCTTCCTACTCGAAGAGTCATGAAAGCCTTCCCGAACCCGCTTAGCTAGATCGCTAAGGCGATATTGAGAACAATGGAGCAAAAGAGAGAGAGAGAGAGAGAGAGAGAGAGAGAGAGAGAGAGTGGAAGATTAAAACTTCATTATACTAGAAAAGACTACAACTTTGGGTGGTGAGGAACAAATGAGGTCTCCCCCCTTATTTATAATGGCTCATAGAGCTTTACATGAAAACTTCTGGAAAGAATATTCCAGGGATTATTCCTCCTACCATAACTGGAATGACATATTTCAGGTTTATTCTCTAAGGGACCTAAAAGAAAACTTCATGGGTCATCCAGAATGATCTTGGGCCTTCTAGAGAAATCCACCGTCTTCTAGAGAGTTCCGTCATCTTCTAGAATATTTTGGAAGCTTCCCGCATAATCCCGGTCCGTGGAGAGTTATGCAAATCCATCTTGGTGGGACGCAAAATTTTGTGCGTGACATTCTCCCCTACCTGTTTCGTCGACGCACTCGTCGACGCGGAGCAGCAAGTCTCGTGACGATGTCCACTCTTGTAGGCATGATTGCTGCATATCGTCCCTTCTTTGTACGTTTCATGCGGCGCTTTCCTTTGCACATCTTCTCCTCAAGATCGGAAGCAAATTGGTTCACTGCACCAACTCTGGCCTCGGTCCGTGCCCTCCTCGGCACATGACGAATCTCGTGCGGCTATCGAGTCATCGATCCCCCTCGTCTCGTGCCTGCACACCTCCGCGCATGCGAGTCCCCTTGCAAGTCTCTCGACCCGAATGTCCCCTACGAGCTTTGAGCAACTCCTTGCATGAGTTACTCCGCTTCATCGCTTCTACCTCCGTGCAGCTTACAACATGCTTCTCTGCCCTCGAGCCCAGCCTGGTAGCACGGTCCACCTCCCTTCGCAAAAGTGGCTCATCGGGACGCCCCTTTGCAACACCATTGGTCTCGTACGAAAGGCCTTCCTCCTTGAAGCGTTCCTTCATCTCGAGCACCGCTAGGTATGCCGTCTCCCTTTCGCCACCTTCTTGAGCTGAATACCGGAGATAGCTTTCCCCTTCGAAGGCTTGCCTCGTACACCTTTCACCATGCACGATGAGCCTTCTTCCAGGAAGCCGACAACTGCCAAATGTGGCACCGGAATCGCCTTAGCCGCGATAAGGAAATTCGTGCTCAATATCATATTAAAGTCATCCAGCGATGTAACAGTAAAATTGGCAACATCCGACCAATTTTTCACCGCTATACGGACTCCCTTGGCTACCCCCTGCACGGGACGCGCCTTCGCATTGACCGCCTTTATCATGTCCGAATCTTCCTCCAAGGCTAGACCCAATCGACGGACCTCCGCGTCCGTGATAAAGTTATGACTGGCGCCCGTGTCAACCAACGCCCGTATGCTCGTGCCATTGATCCTCACATCAACGTACATGAGTTTCCTGCTCGGAGTCCCCGACACAGCAGACTTGGTCTTCACGGCATTGAATAAGCGCAACGCTCCCATGTGCTTCCACTTCACACTCATCCACTACCAAAATACAGTAAATTGGCGACGGCATTTTAGCGACGGAATAAATCCGTCGTCCGTAGCGACGGATTACCGACAACCTGGCGACGACTTTTCGGCTAATCGCGTACCAATTTTTTTTAAGGGTGAACATCCGTCGCTTATCCGTCGGCACGCCGTTGGTACAATAGCAACGGAATAAAAATCCATCGGCAAGTAGTCACTCGGTAGTCACTAATTGGCGAAAAAATGTTAAAAAAAGGCAGAAAAATGTCACTAGTTGGCGGAGAAATTGACGACTACTTAGCGACGGATAATCCGTCGACCAGATGATGGAATATTAGCGACGGACTTACGGTCCGTCGCTAAGTGGTCACTAAGTGGTTGGAAAAATTTGAAAAATATCGCGTGAGATTAACGACTAAGTAGCGACGACTTTTATCCGTCGCTAGTCCGTTGCTAAGTTAAAACCTAGCTTAAGTTGAACCGACGGGGGAAAAAATTTTATTTCCCCCAATTTTTTCTCTCTCCTCTCTCTCTCTCTTGGACGCTTGCACTTATCAAGATAACTCTCTCTCTCTCTCTCTTGGACGCTTGCACTTATCAAGGTAACTCTCTCTCTCTCTCTCTTAGGCGACGGTGGGGACGGAGGGGAGCCGGCGGCGGTGGGAGGGGGGCGGGCAGCGGGAGGGGTGCTGGCCGTGGGAGGGGGCTAGCTGGCCGTGGAGGGTGCTGGCGGTCGCCACGGGTGAAGCTGGTGGTGGTGGGGTTCGTCTCGGAGGTTGCTAGAGGTGGTGGGGGTTGCCGCGGAGGGTGCTGGCTGTAGTGGGGTAGGGATGGTGGGGGTGCGGGCAGCGGGGGGCTGTCTGCGGGGAGGCTGGCCGCGGGGGGGGGGGGGGGGGGTTGGGAGTGGGTTGCGGGGGGAGGGGGGCTGGCCAGCGAGGGGGGAAGTTTGGGGGGCTGGCCGCCGGGGTGGCTGCATGGCCGCGGGATTGCACTTATGTTATATTTATGCAGTGATCTTAGTTTGATATATGAAGTGATAATATTTATGCATTGATAAAAAATTTGATCTTGTGGTCCAGCAAATAATCAGCTGTATTAAGCATGTATGTGTTAGGAGCTAAATATTCTATTATTATCTATTGCAAGTATTTTCTTAATATTAGAGATATCCTCTTAACTTTTGCACGTGTCACATGACATGCTATATTATACATTTCTTATATAGCAATTTTCTTTATGAACTACTAGTATCTTCTTTATTTCCATCAAGTTAATAGTTTATATTAGTTTGACCACTTAAACGAAGATGACATACTATGTTGCACAATTATGAGCACGGATACTGATACATATACGATATAGATATATGATACAAATATTTTCAAATGGATACAAATGTAGTTATCTATGTTGCATGAGTAATGTATGTACTGTTACACCCTTATATGCCATAAACCTGAGAATAACTGAACCTATAACTTGAGGCTCTCGCCTGTACACACACCCACCCTTAACACACACACACACATTTGACTAGGATACACACACACCCTCTCACTCTTTCACTCTCACTGTCACACCCTTAACACACACACACATTTAACTGAAACACACACATATACACCCCTCACCATATCACTCTTTGTCTATACACACAATGTTATCCTGATTGGGCTAGGAACTTGATCCTGACAGCGCAATGTTATCCTGTTCTCAGAAGGAGAACTATAAGGATTATATATTTTTAATTACAAATCTGTTTACTTTGTCTTACGAATCGGTATCAGACTATTTCTATGAGTATCGATATTGATCGCTTAGGCGTCTAGGCGGTGTCTAGGCGGTAGGTAAGTGTTGAAAATCAAATTTAAGATATCGGTATAGAGTGAGTATCCTAGAAGGATATATATATATAAGATATCTTAGTAGTAGATAGGTAAGTGTTGAAAATTAAATTTACTTATGCCAAGTCTTTTGGGCCTATCAAGGTTATATATCTTTTCGAAAATCTAGTATAATGTTGACTACCTCAAAAGGCTTGCATAAGTAAGAGTGTATAGAGTGTATATCGTAGGCGGATGAGTGTATAGAGTGAGCCTCCCTACTCCCCTTCTTCTCATTCGGGTCATAAGGCATCCTATTCCGCATCATATGATATACATCTCAACCAAAGCGTGGAGAAGTGTGAAAATATTAATATTAACCAAGGATCAGTATCGGAATCAGTATCACCATGAATCTCATAGCTTGTTCTAACAGAGCATAATATAAAACCAAACGTGAAGCAGAGCTTCACATTCACAATATTATAATGTGAAGCTCTGATTCACACGTTTGGTTTTATATTATGCTCTGGTAGAACAAGCCATGAGATTCATGGTGATACCGATTCCGATACCGATCCTTGGTTAATATTAATATTTTCACACTTCTCTATTCTTTGGTTGAGATGGATATCATATGAGAGAGTCGAATGAGAAGCAGGAAAGTAGAGGGGGGTTAGAGAGGGGGCCTTTTCTACTCCTCTATATTCTGGTTGTGAGACTCATTCCGTAATGTCAGGCTATGTCGTTAATGGCTTCAAGTTTAAGACAAGACTGTGAGGGTCATTCACCGTTGGAGGTTGAAGTATCCGAAGAGGTTGAAGTATCCGAAGAGAAAAACGAAATATATGAAAGCGAAGATGAGGAGGAAGAGGAAGATGAGGACGCAGAGGACGTCTAATACTGTCATTTCCATACAACAATGAATCTTCTTCATTACACGTCTAATATTGTTATTTTGTTTAATCCCTAATTAATCTCCATGTTTCCATCAATCTTACCAGATGGCACCCAAGACCCGAGGACGTCGCTTGAGAGAGGCAGCTTCAGCTACTGAAAAGGTAGTGTCACCTCCTGCTGCTGAATCGGTAGTGGTACCTACTGCTGAGTCGGTAGTGTCACCTCCTGCTACTGAGTCGGTAGAGCCACCTCCTGCTGCTGAGGAGGTAGTGCCACCTCCTGCTGCTGAGGAGGTGGCACCAGAGGGCAGTTTCACCGGGAGTTCCAGTCATCCATCTCCTCTGGATATTGATCTTGCTGCCATGGATCCTACTTATGCGCAGTAGCTGAGGAGGGAGATCTCTCTGCGCCTACGTAGAGGACAATATATATATATATATATATATATATATATATATATATATATATATATATATATATATATATGATATAATTTTTTACCGGATTTGTTTTCGGTAGACTTATTTATGGGTTTTACTTGGAGTTTGAATATTTGTGTTTAAATATTGAATATTTGTGTGTTTTGTGTGAACAATTTGAATGCTTGGGATCATTTGTGTGTTTTGTGTGTTTATTTGCACTACTAAAATATGCTCTATTAGTGACAGAATTTAGCGACGGAATAAAATAACGTAGCTAAATATTGAATATAGCGACTCCTTTTAATAGACATCGTAAATCGTCGCTGAATAGCGACGTTCAGCGACAAGAGATAAATTACGTCGCTAAATAACGACGTTCAGCAACGTGACTTAAGTTATGTCGCTCCTTAGCGACGTTCACTACTAAAATAACCCCTTTTAGTGACGTCAGAGAACGTCGCTAAAAAAGAAAAATCCGTCGCTAATGTCTATTAGTGACGTATTTAGCGACGAAAAATGGATGTCGCTTATAAGCTTGTCGCATATTACAATTTTGTCGCAATTCGTCGCTAGTTGCGACGTCACGTTTAGTGTCGCTAGACGTCGCAATATTAGCGATAGATAGCGACATCATCATACGTCGCCAGTATAGCGACGTAGGGCGAGCACTTAGCGACGCCGTCAACTTTACATATGATGACATGGCATGGCAGCCACGTCAGCATTTTAGCGACGCCTAGCGACAACTCTAGTGACGTCGGCTCTCAGGTTGTCATATACACGTCAGTAGTATAGCGACGGATAGCGACGTTACGTCACTATTTGGCGACGTATAGCGACGTGTACAGGACGTCGCAAAATGTTGCAAAACGTCGCTATACGTCGCAGATGTTATGAAAAAAATTAAAAAAATAATTTGTATTTTAGTTATGCTGTGTGTCTGTGTTTACAGTGTGTGTAAAGTGCAGTATTCGAACCATCGACAGTTTCGCTTACTGTTCTATGTTTTATCTTGGATAGAAAGAGCAACAGTTCAGGGTGCACTTCTCAGAGCTTCCTCTTCACGTCCTTCACCTTCTCGGGATCCTTTACGACGTCCCGAGAAAGTGAAAGACGTGAAAATGAAGCTCTCAGAAGTACACCCTGAACTGTTGCTCTTTCTATCCAAGATAAAACATACAACAGTAATCGAAACTGTCGATGGTTCCAAACACTGTATTTCACATTCACTGTAAATATAGACACACATCATCACAAAAATATATATTATATTTTTTTAAAATTTGGGCAGCACCTCCTTTGTATATCAGATCATCGCTTATAACCCAACGTAGGTATATTTGTCATCCCCGTCGCAGATATCATCACAATTAACAGTCTTCCATCATAATAGTCTATAACTAATAGATGAATAACAGTCTCCCATCATAACTGTCTACAACTAAATATCATATATGTACTCAATGAAAATACCAACAAATTAAATATCACCAACATACATGTCCAACAAACATACATATCCAACAGAGTCAAATAATATTCAAAATCAGTGTACAGAACGATGAATGGGCCCATAGGGCAAATAAATACAAAGATGATAAAAAAAATCTACTGGATCACTGAGGACCCCTGCCGTGCATCTGGGATAGCATGTACTCATACTACTCCTATGTGAGCTGCACCGTAGGGGTAGTAGGAGGCAGTACAATGTCTGGAGTTGGCGCCGTCGATGGACCGGAAGGACGTATCTGCTCCAGCTCTCACAGTCGCTCACCATAAACAACAAGGGTACTCACCACCCTCTCAGTACTCGCCTCAAGCGAAGCCGATACCTGAGTGAGTGAGGCAGACATGCTCCTCTGCGATCCCTCCAGCTCGACCTGTCTACGCTCTGTGCACTGCGTAGACTCGGTGAGCGTGTGCAAGCTGGCAGCTGTAGCCTGCTGCAGACTCATCAGCTCCTGTATAATGCGCTCGACCGCATCAAATCGTCCAGTGACGATAGGAGGGTCGGATCGTCGCTCGACCGCATCAAAAATCTGCTGCTGCAACTCGCGACGCATCTCCTCGATCTGACGACGAATATCCTGAGCTCGTGACGACGCCTGCGAAGTCGGAGACTGCACACTGACAGAGGGGGCCCGGGATGACTCCGAAGCCAAATACGCGCCGTAGGATCCCGTACCGTAGTACGTACCCTTCTGAAGACCGCCAACGGCGGTCATCCAGAGGTCGTCCGGCGATGGAGCTGTAGGCGGCTGGGAGAAAGTTTCAGCCCCTCCCTCTGCTGGCGCACTAGCAGCAGCAGCCGCCTCCTCCTGTAGCCGAAGAAACTCGGCATAGAACATGTTTGCTAACGTGTAAGTGTTTTCTAAAGTCTATATTGATATCTATTTTCCTGTTTTCTAAATTATAGTAAATTATTATAAAGAATAGAATGTACATATGCCTGCATCGCCCTCTCGTCAATGAACTCCCCAGCCCTCCGATGGGTGACCAGGAAGACGGTCACCATGTTCGGGTCCTCACCCTTTTTTACCTGTTAAAATATATTATCTTTTATTAGTATTAAATATTCTATCGAACTATATATAAATTAATGTCCGTCATAGGAAACGTACCGGACGATAAAAATGCTCCGTCATCGGAATGGAGCCACCACACCACTTACCGGCGCTCGACCGCGCCACCTTGGCCTTGTCAGACCGCTCCTGGTACTTGGGCTCGCTAAATCTAGCCTTCATCGCAGCCCACTGCTCTGGCATGATCCAACCATGGATCGGCTGTCCGGAGCGATCACGAGACTTCTGGTCGTAGATCGCATCACGGATGAGCTTGGCTGCGACGACAGAAAATTGGCCCTCGATCTTCGCTGTCCGGTGTGGTGGATAGAAATAGGTCCTCTACAAGAAGTAAAATAGAAAAGTTGTATAATATACACAAATGATTATTAAAATTTAAAAATAAATAAATTTTTTACCTTGAAGTGGGCGAACCAAAAGGCCTTCCTATCTGCGGGAGCATCTGAGTAGTTAATCTAAGGCCCACCATAGTTCTGCCTCAGAAATACCCCCAGCTGTCTCTGTACTGCAGAAGGCCGATATCTATACAATAATTATTTTCATGAATATATATGTACATATAATTTTCATGAATATATCTATACATATAATTATTTTAGAAATACCCCTCGAGTACAAATGATATGTCACTTCCACTTCTGGATAATATTTCACGTTATGACATTTCACACACGGATACTTAATTTTGGTGCCGTCCATGTACTGAGGGAACACCTTAGTAAACTGCAGGAACTGCTCTACTCCCGCTATGTATTCATCCCGCACACCACACATATCATCAGGACGATGATTGTACATCCATGAACGATTCTGCAAGTAGTAATTCATATCCATTTGGAAATAATTTTGCAAAGATGGACACACATTATCCAATAGGCACAAATTCGTATATTATGTCTTATTATGAGACACATGTCTTATTATGGGACACACATTAGTAGCGGACAGTTACTAATAACAATGATATACAATCTAGGTCAAACTAGGTTGTACTAAGTCAAACAAAGTCAAACAAGGTCAAGCTAAGTCAAGCAAAGTCAAACAAGGTCAAAGTAGGTCAAGGGTTGACCTACAATTGACTTTGTCAACTCTTAGTCCAATCTAGGTCAGATGTTGACTCTACTTTGACTTTCAGTCAAAATAGTCAACCTTGGTCAAACAAGGTCAAATCTAAGTCAAATATCCTATTTCTAGTCATTACCTACCAAGGTACCCTTTACCTTATCGCTATTGGTATCCCAATACCAATACCTTAAGTTGGTACCCTTTACCTTATCGCTATTGGTACCCTTTACCTTATCGCTATTGGTATCCCAATACCAATACTGCGGTAACATGGTAGGTACATTAAGGGTCTTTGACAAGATGACATGTTGCGAAAAGATATATCCTTATATATAGTTCTCCTACGGATTTTCTTTAACATTACGTAGGAGAACTATAAGGATATATCTGTTCACAACATGTCACCTCCTCAAAGACCCTTAATGTGACAACCATGTCACACTCTCAGTCATATCCCTGAGCTACGATGCAGCTGCAGGCATTTAACATATCACGGTTTATAAAAATAACTAATAAATCTCTATTCTAACTAATAAATTAATATCCTACTTTAATATCTAATAACTCTCATATTCCTGCAGCTACGATGCAGTTGCAGGCAGTTCCTTCTAACATAAACTAATATCCTAATCTAAACTAACCCTTTAACTGAAACTAATATCTAAACAATGCTAATCATGAACTGTACACTACTACCTAACATTCACATGAACTATCTATCTCAAACTCTCTATCATAACTAATAAATTAATATCCTACTTTAACATCTAATAACTCTCATATTCCTGCAACTAAAAGGCAAAACCATGGTATATACATGGTTTAAAGTATCGACCGATACCGATCCGATACGGTCAATACCGATACGGTTTGGCATGTTCCGATCCGATACCGACCGATACCAAATATTGACCGATACCGACATTGGGGGTCTTTGTTCCGGTCAATTCGGCAAAACCAATCGGTAAGGGTGACTACTATTTCATATAATTTCAAAACTACTAAGAAATAACGCTGAAATACTTAAAATTATGCCTAAATGTATAAAATATATGTTTTTAAATGTAAATAATTTATTAATAATTATTTGTTTTCCGATACCAAAGTCCGATACTCCGATAAGATACCGCCGATACTACCAATATCGCCGATACCAATACTCATAGGAATAGTCCGATACCGATATTGTGAACCTTGGGTATATATCGTCAACATTTCATATTCTTAAAATGAATTTCAAATGGATTTTTGATTGTATATATATGTGTATTTGTGTGTATATACATTGTATACATACATATTTATATACGTATTTGTGTGTGTATGTAAGTGTGTGAGTATATATATACATGTGAGTATATATATATATATACATGTATATATGTAGATATGTGTATTTATATATATAGGTATATATGTATGTATTGTGTGTGTGTGTGTGTGTCCTGTGTCCTGTGTCACAGAGTCGTGTCCGAAATAGGGTTAGGGTCCTGTCCCCTGCCCCCTCCCCCTACCCCTGCACCCACCTACCCCTGCCCCCTCCCCCTACCCCTGCACCCACCCACCCCCGCCCTCCTTCCCCCTACCCCCCTCGACAGCAAGGCCCCCCTCTCCTGCCCCCCTAGACAGCAAGACCCCCCTCCCCTGTCCCCTGCACCCACCTACCCCTGTCCCCCTCCCCCTACCCTTGCACCCACCCACCCCTGCCCCCCTCCCCCTACCCCCCTCGACAGCAAGACCCCCCTCCCCTGTCCCCTAGACAGCAAGACCCCCCTCCCCTGCCCCCCCTTCCCTACCCCTGCACCCACCCCAACCCTGCCCCCATCGACAGCAAGACCCCCCACCCCCGGGTACCCCCACCCCTCGACAGTAAGACCCCCCCACCCCCCTGCACCCACCCCCACCCCTCTTTCCTCCCTCGACAGCAAGACCACCCCAGCTAGGGTTAGGGTTCTCGTGTCCGTGTCTGTGTCTAGATAGCTAGGTCTAGGGTTAGGGTTTACCTGAGGAGGGTGGCTTCGTCGGAGGATAGAGGCGGCGAGGAGGGTGGCTTCGTCGGAGGAGGAAGGCGGCAAGGAAGGAGACTTTGTCGGAGGAGGGAGGCTGGTCGCCGGAGGGAGGGGTCAGCGGGCGAGCGGGGGCGCTGGGGAGAGAAGGGGAGGGCGTCGCCGGAGGGAGGGGTCGCCGGAGGGGAGGGTTCGCCGGGGGGAGAGGGGAGAGGGGGATCGAGCGGGAAGAAAAAATTTGGGTGAAAAATTTTTGATTTCGATCGGGCTAGGAACCCTATATGAAATAAGTCAGCGACGTATAAAATATACGTCGCAAAATATCGCAAGACAGCGACGTAACAAGTATGTCAGTCACACAACGTTGCGCGTCAGCGATGTTACAAATACTACGTCGCTGAACGTTGCTACGCAGCGACGGTCAGTGACGTGTCGCACTAGGAGTCGCTATAGGCAATTATCAGCGACTGCTTTTTCCACCGTCGCTAATAGACGTCGCTATTCTAGCAGATTTTAGTAGTGTTTCAGCGACGTCTAAATCAGACGTCGCTAATGTTTTAATATATCCCGTTCGAAACTTTCATTTCCCCTTCTCTCTCTCTCGAAAATTTCCCAAAATTTTTCTCCTCCGACAAAGCTCTCCTCCGACGAAGCCCCCCTCCTCGTCGCCTCCCTCCTCCGACGAAGCCCCCCTCCTTTCCGCCTTCCAACTCCGACCGAGCTGCCCTCAGGTAAACCCTAACCCTAGTCCTAGCTATCTAGACACGATTTTGACACGATTTTGACCTCGTTTGGACACGGGTAGACACGTGTGTCACACACACACATACCCCTAGACACGTGTGGTGTGCGGACACACACATACCCCCTCTGTCACTCACACGGTTTTTGCATTATATTTTAGGATTATGAATGTTTTGTTATATTCATAGATATACATATGTATCTGAGATTTAATATAGTAGTATGTGTTGTATTCGAGTTATAGGTTTGGGTTTAATTTTGAGTTTGATATTTTGAATTGATACTTTGATGTACTGTACTAGAGAGGGCAAGAATTATAGGATTATACGTATGTATTTGAGTTGATATACCTATGTATATAAGTATATGAGCTGTGGGATTTAGAGTATAGGGTTATATTGATTTTGGGATATTTGGTTTTCGATTGATCTAGTTTTAGTAGACTAGTGTAGTGGGTTGCAGTGTGGCTTTAGCTCAGTGCCTGTTTGCAATGAGTAGATGTTTGCAGCGGCAGTGGCATAACATTTGCACTGCCTTGGCGTTGCCTTGATTTGGCATGGACAGTCAAATACAATAGGCTTAGGAATGTGTTATCAGCAGCAGTAGCATAGGAGTATGGTTTGGTATTAGCAGAGAGTTGAGGTGAGGTTGTGGTTAGGATTTGTGAGTGTAAGGAGGAGGAGGAGGAGGAGAGTATTAGTTGAGTTGATATTTTACCTTGATGGATACTTTGCATAGGATATCTATAGGTGTTATATAGATAGGAGGGTTTATGCATAGCTTAGATTGAGGATTTGATATATATATGTGAGTGTATGCTTGTCTTTGAGTGAGTTATTGAAGAGTACGTGTGAATATATATATATATATATATATATATATATATATATATATATATATATATATATATATATATATATATATATATATATATACTAGCTAGAGTATCAATGTCATCCAGGGATTCACCTATAGGTCCTAGGATTGGGTTTTATGACTTAGAAACGACTAGTTGACTATGTTTGACCTTTAACTAAGGCTTGACCAAACCAGATTACATACTCGAGTATCAGTAAAAACAGTTTAGGAATTTAAAAACTAAAAATCAAATGAAAACTCGAACAGTTCACATTACATTGCAAAACACAAGTATCAGACAAAACCACATCTTCATTACGATTGTGCACGCACAGTCCAAATCCCGTGCACGTGCGATTTCGTGTCCGATATGCATCCAGCCGACACAAAACTTGAGAGGGGGGCTTGTCAGTGGTTGCCCCCACCTCTGTGTCAAGTGGTTCGTGTCCAGGTGTCCAATTTGTGTAGGAGCTTATGAAACAAATTTGTGCCTATTGGATAATTGTGTGTCTATCTTTGCAGAATTATTTCTCAATGGATATAAATTACTACTTGCGGAATCGTTCATGGATGTACAATCGTCGTCCTGATGATGTGTGGTATGCGGGATGAACACATAGCGGGAGTAGAGCAGTTCCTGCAGTTTGCTAAGGCGTTCCCTCAGTACATAGACGGCACCAAAATTAAGTGTCCGTGTGTGAAATGTCATAACGTGAAATATTATCCAGAATTGGACTGCGATGAAGGCTAGATTCAGCGAGGCCAGGTACCAGGAGCGGTCTGACAAGGCCAAGGTGGCGCGTCGAGCACCAGTAAGTGGTGTGGTGGCTCCATTCCTATAACGGAGCATTTTTGTCGTCTGGTACGTTTCCTATGACGGACATTATTTTATATATAGTTGGATAGAATGTTTAATACTAATAATAGATAATATATTTTAACAGGTAAAAAGGGTAAGGACCCCAACATGGTGACCGTCTTCCTGGTCACCCATCGGAGGGCTGGGGAGTTCATTGACGAGAGGGTGACGCAGGCATATGTACGTTCTATTCTTTATATTAATTTACTATAATTTAGAAAACAGAAAAATAGATATCAATATAGAATTTAGCAAACACTTAGACGTTAGCAAACATTATTATAGGCCGAGTTTCTTCGGCTACAAGAGGAGGCGGCTGCTGCTGCTAGTATGCCAGCAGAGGAAGGGGCTAGTACTTCCTCCCAGCCGCCTACAGCTCTATCACCGGACGACCTCTGGATGACCGTTGTTGGTGGTCTTCAGACGGGTACGTACTACGGTACAGGATCCTATGATGCCTATTTGGCTTCAGCGTCATCCCGGGTCCCCTCTGTCTGTACGCAGTCTCCAGCTTTGCAGGCGTCATCACGAGCTCAGGATATTGGTCGTCAGATCGACGAGCTGCATCGCGAGTTGCAGCAGCAGATTTCTGATCACCATACCGCAGAGTGACGATCCGATGATTATCGGATGATTTGATACGGTCGAGCGCAGTATACAGGAGCTGATGAGTCTGCAGCAGGCTATAGCTGCCAGCTTGCACACGCTCACCGAGTCTACGGAGTGCATAGAGCGTAGACAGGTCAAGCTGGAGGGATCGCAGAGGACCATGTCTGCCTCACTCACTCAGATACATACTTCGATTGAGGAGAGTTCTCAGAGGATGGTGAGTACCCTTGCTGCGCTTGCTGAGTGACTGCGAGAGCTGGAGCAGATACGTCCTCGCGATCCATCAACGATGTTGACTCCAGACGTTGCACTGCCTCATACTGCCCCTATGGTACAGCTCACACAGGAGCAGTATGAGTACATGCAATCTCAGATACGCAGCAAGGGTCCTCAGTGATCCAGTGGATTTTTTTATCTTATTTGTATGTATTAGCCCAATGGGCCCATTGATCATTGGTACACTGATTTTCATTCTTATTTGACTCTGTTGGACATGTATGTTTGTTGGATATGTATGTTTGTGATGTTTACTTTGTTGGTATTTTTATTGAGTACATGTATAATATTTAGTTGTAGACTGTTATGATGGGAGAACGCTATTCATCTATTAGTTGTAGACTGTTATGATGGAAGACTATTAATTATGATGATATCTGCGATGGGGATGACAAATATACCTAAGCTGGATTATAAGCGATGATCTGATATACAAAAGAGGTGCTGCCCAAATTTTTAAAAAATATAATGTGTATTTTTGTGATGGTGTGTGTCTGTGTTTACAGTGTATGTGAAATACAGTGTTCGGAACCATCGATTGTTTCGATTACTGTTGTATGTTTTATCTTGGACAGAAAGAGCAACAGTTCAGGGTGTACTTCTGAGAGCTTCATTTTCACATCATTCACTTTCTCGAGACATCGTAAAGAATCCCGAGAAGGTGAAGGACGTGAAGAGGAAGCTCTGAGAAGTGCACCCTGAACTGTTTCTCTTTCTATCCAAGATAAAACATAGAACAGTAAGCGAAATTGTCGATGGTTCGAACATTGCACTTCACACACACTGTAAACACAGACACACAACATAACAAAAATACATATTATATTTTTAAAAAAAATTATAATATCTGCGACGTATAGCGACGATCTGCGACGTATAGCGACGTATCCTGACGTCGCTAATTAGCGCCGTTACGTCGCTATCCGTCGCAGTCCGTCGCTCAGTAGCTGACGTGGCAGAGAGTTGACGTTGCTAATTTGGTCGCTGTACGTCGCTACACTACTGATGTGGCAGGCATGCCATGTCATCACATAAAAAAATAACCTCGCTAATTAGTCGCACTATGTCGCTAATTTGGCGACATACAATTTCGTCGCCCTCCGTCGCTAATTGTGCGACGACCCAGCGACATGGTGTTGACGTCGCAAACAGCGACGGAGGGCGACGAATTTGTCATTTGTGACTAGCTTTTTCGTGACCTTCATGTTTCGTCGCTAAAGTCGTCGCTAATTATGATGAGCGACATATTTCTTAATTAGCGACGTATCCTGACGTCGCTAATTTGCCTTATTTTAGTAGTGTTGGGGGGCAGGGGGGCGGAGGGGGCTGGCCGTGGGGGTGGAGGTGGGAGGGGGTGGTGGAGGGTTGGGGTGGGCTGTGGGAGGGTTAGGGTCTGGCCGCGGGGGTGGCTGACCGTGGGGGTCGGAACACACACACATACACACACACACACAAATATATATATATATATATTCGGCACACACGCACGAATAAGTAAATTTAGTATATTGAAAACCGAAACTGAACCGAATTTAGTATATTCAAAATCGAAACCGAACCGAATTTTTTAAAACCGAACCGAATAAGTAAATTTAATAAAATTTAGTATATTAAGGCTCTCTCCTGTACACACACCCACCCTTAACACACACACATTTGACTAGGACACACACACACACCCTCTCACTCTTTCACTCTCACTGTCACACCCTTAACACACACACATATTTGACTAAAACACACACATACACCCCTCACCATATCACTCTTTGTCTATACACACAATATTATCCTGATTGGGCTAGGAACTTGATCCTGACAGCGCAATGTTATCTTGTTCTCAGAAAGAGAACTATAAGGATATATCTTTTCACAATATATCACCTGGTCAAAGACCCTTAATGTGAATATCATGTTACCGCGGTGTCGGAAGACTAACATGTCATAATTTTCTAAGCCGTGTGCTTTGACATAATCCTCCCAACTATTTCCTTCTATGTAGTAATCTTGTATTACTTTATGAAGTTCAAGACGACATATAGTGAATCGTAATGGAAAAATATGTCGTCTTGAACTTCATAAAGAAATGCAAGATTACTACATAGGAGGAAAGGGTTGGGAGGATTATGTCAAAGCACACGGCTTAGAAAATTATGACATGTTAGCCTTCCGACACCGTTGACATGTTGTGAAAAGATATATTCTTATAGTTCTCCTACGGATGTTGAAGAAAATATCATCTTTCTAGACAATGACGATGATGGAACATCTAGTAAGTCTTTCGAATCACTCTATGTCAAGATTTTCTCCTAATTATGTTTAGTTTGTCTTACGATACAGATTGAACTAATTATGTTTAGTTTTTATTACGGAGTCGGCTCCCTGGCTGATAAATTTTCTCCTAATTATGTTTAGTTTGTTTTACGATACAGATTGAACTAATTATATCATTCTTTTTTTGTTAGAGAGATGGCTCGCAAGACTCCTCGAGGCTGTGCTACTAGCCGAGGAAGGGGCCGAGGCAAGGAACCCTTGGAGATCGACAATGTTTGCCATTAAAAATCAAAGATAGGTATTACAGAAATACTAAAATTGATTGCAAACTCGCTTGTACAAAGAAAAGCCTAGAAAGAAATCCTAGGAAACAATCTAAGTACAATTGTTTAATTTTTAATTCTGGGAGGTGTCGGTTGAGGCTCGGGAAAGTGTTATCAACTCTGCCTTACTCCTTGGACTATCTAACGCAGTCCTTAGCTCTTGAAGAAATTGTTTTTCGGAGGTTGCCAGCCTTTTGCAGGGGTGTGGCACCCTGCTATTTATAGTGGTATGTATGTGGAGCCGCATAGATGGCTTGTGGCCACGTGGCTAATTAGCACGTAAAGACCCACTCTTTGGCCGTCATCTGTCGATTTGTTGGGATTTTGTTGCAACAAATCTGGGTAGTTAAGACTTGGTCAGCATGCCACGTGTCTTGTCGTAGGAATCATTTTGAGCCGCATGAGTCTCTTAGTTTTCGACCATGTGGGGCCGCATG